>JAODAL010065155.1:0-18364 GCA_025379985.1 Phyllomedusa bahiana | reverse complement strand
CTGGGGAAAAACGACTCAGCCTCTCATTACTCCCTTTTAAATTTTTTCCCTGTCTTGACTACGGGCAACTCCTTTGTTATCGGGCCTTCCCTCTCGGGCCAAACTCCCCCTCCCAAACTGTCCAAAAATGCCAGCACCGGCTTGTCTTTCTCTCCACCCGCTAAAACTGATCCCATCTACCCGGGTTGTCGGGTCCCCTCCCACTGGTTGCCCATCCAAACAGGATACAGAAAAAACTAAATCCCCCTCTACCCAAATAAAGTTTCCCCACAGCCTGCTCTTCCCCTACATCTCCCCCCTAGCTCTTTTCTACCGCCCTCCCTTTCTCTCTCCCCCCTCTCCCTGATGATACCAAACAAACATTCCTCAATCACCCAAAATTTCCCAAACCCCCGCCTCAAGATTTCAAAAACGTGCGGCACCAATTTCGGGAAATATGCTCCCAAGGGGGTGATCAGGCACTTTCAAAAATCTCACAGTTTTTAATTTGGGCCCTAAAAAAAACATCTTTCGGCGGGGCCCCCCAAAAAAGACCCCTAACTGCTATCACAACACATCTGTCACCCCCCTTGCACTTGGGGCACTCCCGGGGAAATTATTGAAATATAGATGCATTTCTGGGGTGGCGGGGTTCATCCTTTTTCCCAGTAAACCACCCCCTATTTTTAAAACATGCCCGAAACGATTGAAAACTTGACAAAAAAAAAGAGGATACCCCGGTGACGTATAACCCCCTTTAACAAATTACCCAAGGTACAAAGAGTAAAACCAGAGCCCTTTATTTAGTTAGTTAAAAACTGGATCCATTCTGCACCCGGCAACAAAGCAACAGACCCCCGGTGAGTAGACAATAGACGCGTTTCGAGTCAGCCGACTCTTGCTCACTGTCGGCTGACTCGAAACGCGTCTGTTGTCTACTCACCGGGGGTCTGGTGCTTTGTTGCCGGGTGCCGAATGGATCCAGTTTTTAAGCTATCTAAATAAAGTCTCTGGTTTTACTCTCGTACCTTGGTATTCGTCACGGCGGTATACGTCACCGGATATACTCTTTTTAGCTTGTTGCATTACCGCGAGGCCGGCGGTTTGGTCTGGAGTTGAAGAGACGGCACAGCAGATCCGCGCCGAAATAAAAGGGACTACACAGCCTTGGATGCAGGTAACCTACCTTTGCCATTGTAAACTTGGCACTTCTTACCGTATGTTTCACCCATACACCCTAATAGATTGTAAGCTCTCACGAGCCGGGCCCTCACACCTTGTGTCTCATTTGTAAGTACTTTTAATGTGTAATGACTGTATGTTTACCCTTGAATTTGTAAAGTGCTGCGGAATATGTTGGCGCTATAGAAATAAAGATTATTATTATTATTCTATCAATCTGGTAAGTCTTTCCCTCTTCCTTTATAGGGTGTAATAGGGCGCATCAGAGTGCTGTCATTATAATTCATTCCCGGACCCCTTATAGATACTTACCTCTGTTGCCCAGTTTATTTGTTTATTTTTTGATCATATGTGTATATATATGTCTATGCCTACATCTGTATATTTAACATCCCAGGGCATATTATGTGACTCTCTGTATATTCTATTCATGTAGATTTATCTTGTAACAAGTCTTGTACATCTCTGCACAGGTGCACATGGACTCCGTGTTTTGCATATACTACTCTACTTATGCATTGACATTTAAAAGTATATGAATCTGCACATATTGTAAATATTGTAAACTGTATATATTTGTTGTGGTATATGCTCACTTGTTTGTTGTATCTCTATTTACTTTTCAGCGACTTTTTTGAGAAAGGTCATACTGACCAAAACGTCAACTTGAACTCATTGGTCACTATCCATTGTATATATGTTCTATCTGGAGCTTGTTAAATAAAATTCACATTGCATCAGGATTGGTGTGCAGTCAAATCTCTTCTTCAAGTTTACCATGTACCGGTCATGATCTGGTACTGAGTATCCACTGGTCACTTACTCTTATGCTGAGGTGCAGAGTCTAAGGGACTGCCCGGTCTACATCGATGCCCGTCACATGGCTGGAAGACTTTGCTGCAGGAAACCTGCAGGTCGCAACTCCCGTAGTAGGAAGTCGCGATGACAGCCGAGGAGTCAGGTAATGTGGTACAGGAAGATGAGGCAGGAAAGTTGTTAGAGTACGAGCAACAGGTTAAGTAGGCGGGAGACAAGGCAGAGTCAGAGTCAGAGACATAGCAGGAGAATTCGCAGTAAGGCAAATCAGGAAAACACAAGAGAGGAGCGACATAACGGAACAACACCAACAACTGGGCAAGGATTACAGGGGAAGGTGTCCCTTCTATGGGCAGAGATGATTGGCTGGAGAAAAGTTGCACCCCCTAGTTGCCAGAATGGGAGGCAGAAGTATCAGCAGCCTGAGAAAGAAGATGCCGGTAAGAAGGACAGTCAGGCTGTGTGTGAAGCGGAGACAGGTGAGTAATGGAGCTGGCAGAAACACGGACTTCTCCCAGGAACACAGCATGACCCGCTTAGGTGGATGAGAAGCAGACACAACAGCGCCCCTGGGACCGAACCTCAGCACGCAGTGCTACAGTACTCCACTGATGTCTCTACCCTGTACCAGTAACTGCATTGGTTGCCCTTTCAGTTTAGAGTACAATTTATACTTCTCCACTGTGCTGCACCTCCCACATCTAATCTTTTATCATTGTCTACCACTCTTCCCATGCTTCACTTTTTGCTAAAGAACTAGAATTACCTTCCTCCATAATCTGAACTTTATGTGAGCTGAATAGTCAGAAAAATAGAGGGGAAAAAACAGTACATTGTGGAGAAACAGAAGATGGGACATTGTGGAGGAAGACAAGACGGAACATTGTGGAGGAAGACAAGATGGGACATTGTGGAGGAAGAAAAGATGGGACATTGTGGAGTGACACAAGATGGGACATTGTGGAGAAACAGAAGATGAGACATTGTGAAGAATCACAAGATGGGACATTGTGGAGGAACACAAGATGGGACATTGTGGAAGAAGACAAAAGGGGACTTAGTGGAGAAAGACAAGATGGGACATTGTTGAGGAACACAGGAAGGGACATTGTGGAGGAAGACAAGATGGGACATAGTAGAGATAAACAAGATGGGACATTGTGTAGGAACATAAGATGGGACATTGTGGAGGAAGGCAAGATGGAACATTGTGGAGGAACACAAGATGAGACATTGTGAAGAAACAGAAGATGGGACATTGTGGAGGAAGACAAGACGGAACATTGTGGAGGAAGACAAGATGGGACATTGTGGAAGAAGACAAGATGGGACATTGTGGAAGAAGACAAGATGGGACATTGTGGAGAAACACAAGATGGGACATTGTGGAAGAAGACAAGATGGGACATTGTGGAGGAAGACAAGATGGGACATTGTGGAGGAACACAAGATCGGACCATGTGGAGGAAGACAAGATGGAACATTGTGGAGGAAGACAAGATGGGACATTGCGGAGGAAGACAAGATGGGAAATTGTGAATAAACACAAGATGGGACATTGTGGTGAAAGACAAAATGGGACACTGTGGAGGAAGACAAGGTGGGACATTCTAGAGGAAGACTAGATGGGACATTGAGAAGAAACACAAGATGAGACATTGTGAAGAATCACAAGATGGGACATTGTAGAGGAAGACAAGATGGAACATTGTGGAGGAAGACAAGATGGGACATTGTGGAGGAACACAAGACGGGACATTGTGAAGGAAGACAAGATGGGACATTGTGGTGAAAGACAAGATGGGACATTGTAGAGGAAGACAAGATGGGACATTGTGGAGAAACACAAGATAGGCCATTGTGGAGGAAGAAAAAATCGGACATTGTGCAGGAACACAAGATGGGATATTATGGAGAAACACAAGATGGGACATTGTTTAGAAACATAAGACAGGAAATTGTGGAGGAAGACAAGATAGGACATTGTTGAGGAACACAAAATGGGACATTGTGGAGAAACACCAGACACAACGGGCGACATGTATGAACGGGATTTGCACCTGTTTTCTGGCGTATTCTGCGCCTCACCGGCCCGAATCCCCTGACGGACGCAGGGAGGCGATGTTAGGCGCAGCCTTCGCCACTTTCAGTTGCGCCTCACATGAAGGGGCATGCAATGGGCGCGGTGTGGGCGTTCTGGGGCGGGACGCGGCTCATTCGAATACTCCGAGGCATGTATGATCGCGGGTCGACAAAGTGCGGTGCATTGAGCGCTCGCCAGCTCCGAAAGGCAGACCTATTTGATTCTGGTCTAAATGAGCCGGCGGAGGCGAATTGAAGCGAGAACGTAACATGAGAGGAAACATATAGAAGTTCGCAAGAGAAATCTCGGCTCTCAGCGCCGTGCGGCATGGAGTATGATTCCAAAAAATCGCTTTTATTACGTGTAAAACATTATCAGAAAAAGAGCTCAAACCTTAAAAAAAAATAAAAATCACTTTCCAAAAATCTAGAACGGCGCAATATCAGGAATTAGGATCTTGGAAATTGCCGGGAAATACAGTAATTCAAATTCTTTAAGCTCTTCTCATTGGTCGGCAGAAACCAGCCAATCAGAATAGGAGCGACAGTGACCCAATAAAACCTATGGAGAAGTATTGACCAATCAAATTCAAGGCGGGACAGTTCAAAATACAGTAAAAATGCAAAGAAAAAAGAGCTGGATTGGTTGAGCTAAGCGGGGGCTTGGCTATCTTGGCCAATCAGAAATAGGAGCGACAGGGACCCATCATGACCTGTGGAGAAATATTGACCAATCAAATTCAAAGGCGGGACAGTTTCAAAATACAGTAAAAATGCAGAAAAGAGCTGATTGGTTGAGCTAGCGGGGGCTTGGCAATCCTGGGCCAATCAGAATGGAGCGACAGGGACCCTTATAACCTATGGAGAAATATTGACCAATCAAATTCAAAGGTGGGACAGTTCAAAATACAGTAAAAAGGCAGAAAAGAGCTGATTGGTCGAGCTAGCGGGGGCTTGGTTATCCGGCCAATCAGACCCCGCCAAGCTACTTTGTCCCATTGTAGTCTATGGCCAGATCGGGGCAATGAAATCTCGGCTCTCAGCACCGTGCAGCATGGAGTATGATTAAAAAAATTGTTTTTATTAGGTGTAAAATATTATCTGAAAAAGAGCTGAAACCTTCAATAAACGTAAATCAATCAAATCCCTAACAACGCGTTTGTCGCCGAGACGCTACATAAGGAATTGGGATATAGAGAATTGCCGGGAAATACAGTAATTCAAATTCTGTAAGCTCTTCTCATTGGTCGGCAGAAACCAACCAATCAGAATAGGAGCGACAGGGACCCAATAAAACCTATGGAGAACTATTGACCAATCAAATGAAAAGGAGGGTCAGTTCAAAATACAGTAAAAAAGGCAGAAAAGAGCTGATTGGCTGAGCCCAGGCGGCAGATTTTGAGTGGAGAAAGAAGGGCGCAATAGAAGGGCGCCCTAAGAGTTATTACTGTCTATGGGAAATATTCTAGTACTGTGATTGGTTGGGGGGAAGAGGGGCTCGTCCTGCTTAGCCAATCAGTGTGTGAGCTACCTTCTCATAGAATTCTATGGGGAAAAGAAATGCAGAGCGAGCTCTGTTTGTGATTGGTTAAGTTAAAAGAGGCGCGGTTATTTCGACCAATGGCAGAGCGAGTGAAGCTCTTATGGGTTTTCTAATACAATCTATAATAAAATTGTACATGGCCGAAATCAAATGATAATACTCCCGAAGTTGTGCCGATCTCTATATAAAATGAACAATAATATGGGGCTAACGAAAAAAAAAATATTAATTCAATAAATTAATTTTTATTTCTTTATTTTCGTTAGTCAATGATCAATAGTATGGGTGTAACAAGAATAAAGAAATGAATTTATTGAATTAATTTTTTTTTTTCGTTACCCCCATATTATTGATCATTTTATATAGAGATCGGTACAACTTTGTTAGTCTTATCATTTGATTTCTGCCATGTACATTTTTATTATAGATTGCATTAGAAAACCCATAAGAGCGTCGCTCGTCTCTCCCATTGCCCAAAATAACCGCGCCTCTTTTAACCTAGCCAATCACAAACAGAGCTCGCTCTTCATTTCTTTTCCCCATAGAACTCTATGAGAAGGTAGCTCACCGCTGATTGGCTAAGCAGGACGAGCCCCTCTTCGCCCCAACCAATCACAGTACTAGAATATTTCCCCTAGACAGTAATAACTTTTAGGGCACCCTTCTATCGCGCCCTTCTTTCTCCACTCAAAATAGACGCACTACATATGATTGGTGGATTCATATCTGCTCAGCCAATCAGCTCTTTTCTGCCTTTTTTTACTGTATTTTGAACTGACCCTCCTTTTCATTTGATTGGTCAATACTTCTCCATAGGTTTTAATGGGTCACTGTCGCTCCTATTCTGATTGGCTGGTTTCTGCCGACCAATGAAAATAGCTTACGGCAATTATCTATATCACAATTCCTGATGTAGCGCCGGTCTCGGCGACAGACGCGTTGTTAGTGATTTGATTGATTTATGTTTATAGAAGGTTTCAGCTCTTTTTCAGAGAATATTCTACAATTAATAAAAACGATTATTTCATTGCCCTGATCTCTCCATAGACTACAATGGAACAAGTAGCTCGCGCTCTGATTGGCTGGGATAGCCAAGCCCCCGCTAGCTCAACCAATCAGCTCTTTTCTGCCTTTTTACAGCATTTTGAACTGTCCCGCCTTTGATTTTGATTGGTCAATACTTCTCCATAGGTTTTAATGGGTCACTGTCGCTCCTATTCTGATTGGCTGGTTTCTGCCGACCAATGAAAATAGCTTACAGAATTTGAATTACTGTATTTCCCGGCAAAATCGAATATCCCAATTCCTGATGTAGCGCCGGTCTTGGCGACAAACGCGTTGTTAGTGATTTTATGTATGTTTGTTTATAGAAGGTTTTAGCTCTTTTACAGAGAATGTTTTACACTTAATAAAAATGACTTATTTACTAATACTCCATGCCTCACGGCGCTGAGATTTCAGTGCCCCGATCTGTCCATAGACTACAATGGGAGAAAGTAGCTCGCGCTCTGATTGGCCGGGATAGCCAAGCTCCCGCTAGTTCAACCAATTAGCTCTTTTCTGCATTTTTACTGTATTTTGAACTGTCCCGCCTTTGAATTTGATTGGTGAATACTTCTCCATAGGTTATAATGGGTCCCTGTCGCTCCCATTCTGATTGGCCAGGATTGCCAAGCCCCCGCTACTTCAACCAATCAGCTCTTTCTGCAATTTTAACTGTATTTTGAACTGTCCGCCTTTGAATTTGATTGGTCAATACTTCTCCATAGGTTATAATGGGTCCCGGGCGCTTCTATTCTGATTGGCCGAGATAGCCAAGCCCCCGCTTCTTCAACCAATCAGCTCTTTTCTGCCTTTTTTACTGTATTTTGAACTGTCCCGCCTTTGATTTTGATTGGTCAATACTTCTCCATAGGTTTTAATGGGTCACTGTCGCTCCTATTCTGATTGGCTGGTTTCTGCCGACCTATGAGAAGCGCTTACAGAATTTAAATTACTGTATTTCCCGGCAATTTCCAATATCCAAATTCCTGATGATGCGCCGTTCTTGATTTTTGGAAAGTGATTTTATTTATGTATTTTTTAGTAGGTTTGAGCTATTTTTAGATAATGTTTTACACCTAATAAAGTCGATTTTTTTAGTCATACTCCATGCCGCACGGACATCTTTAATGATTTCTCGCTCATTTCGCATCGGAATACATGTTCGGCGCTGTCCCGCACTGCGCCTAAGTCTCGCACTGCGCCTCACACACTAGCGAGGCGCAGGGAACTTTTCCCCGCATGTATGAGCGCACCTCCTCGGTCGGCGAATTTTAGGCGCAGTCCCGCACTGCGCCTAAGTCCCGCACTGCGCCTCACACACTGGCGAGGCGCTGCGGACTTTACACGGCATGTATGAGCGCACTACCTCGGGCGGCGAATCTTAGGCGCAGTCTCGCACTGTGCCTAAGTCCCGCACTGCGCCTCACACACTGGCGAGGTGCGGCGGACTTTACACGGCATGTATGAGTGCACCTTGGGCGCCAACATACATGAGGCGCAAATTTCACCAGAAAACTGGCGAAAACGTGCGCTCCGACGCGGCGAGATTCATACATGTCGCCCAACATCCTAAAGAGACAGAAAAAAATACATTCTGGTTGTTTGGTCTATAACGGAAAGTTAGTATATGAAGTCTAATGTAAACTTACGCTGGGTTGTTGTTGTCAGGATTGTTCCCAATTCGGATCTCAGCTCCTAGTAGCCGCTCTGAACAGCAGTCCTGCCTGTTTGTTAGGATGACATTTGATATCTTGTAGGGCTGTAACAGGTCCACCTTCCACCAGGGATTTCTTGACCCGATGGTATGAGTGCAGGAGGCCTTGTAGAAATTTGAGTCTTTGACACCATCGATAGCATTTTTGGCGTATCCCATTATCGAATGTGGATAAACAGAGTCTTGAGAGGCTTTTCCATTTCTTGCTATATTTATGGCTGAAAAAATTACAACAGAAGGGATTTTGGTTATATGCAGATGGATTTTAAGTCCTACCATGTCTTGCTGCCCTGCTGCCCATTTTTTTCTTGCCATCCAATATATCCAATTAAGTGTCAGATGAAGAACAAACATGGACTGAATCTTTGCAAGACACTGTAAACTAAGGTCACAAAAGCAGCTGAAAAGAAGATTTATTAGATTGGGACAGTGTTTTGGTGCATGTTATCAGCAGTTGTATTATTTTGAAATGCATTGCATGTTGAATTATATCATACAGCCATGTCTGACAGTGGAGAAAGTGCCCACCCCAGTGACAATGGTTTCTCTACCTCAGCCACTCCAAGGGCTAAATGTATGAACATTGGCGCTGACTGGCCAGTTCTAAATGGCTTTAAGGAAGTGTAGAATGTGCCAGAAGGTGTGAACGGTATAATAAAATAACTTCCTGCTTCCGCTTCTGACAGCAGTCCTGCCTGGTTGTTAGGACGATATTTGATATCTTGTAGGTCTGTTTCAAGTCCACCTTCCACCAGGGAGTTTTGATGCCACTGGTATGAGTACAGGAGCCCTTAAAGAAATTGGTTTGTTTGACACCATCTATGGCATTATTGGGACGGCTAAGTTTTTTAGCTTTCCACATGGAGTACTGGGAGGCAACACCATTTCGAGCTATATTTGTGGCTGAGGAAATAAGAAAGGTAGAGTTTGAATGCTGGAGTGCGAGTCCTACAAACTTTTGTTACCCATTGTAATCTTCTCTCCATAATTTACAATAATCTTTATGCATTGAGAAACAGATATAAGATATAAATGTATCCTGTGTCAGCAATTATCTGAGATTTGACAGGAGGAGTAGTGCAGCGAGCATCAATGTGGAACATACACTCTGACCCATTACATTTCAGCAGGGTTTATCGCACATCCCTGGTAGCCATCATCCAACACATCCCTTAATAATGGAAGCCACAACCTAGATGTGAACTGATACTTACAGTTTGTAAGATAAAATATAGATACCAGACAAATATACGAAAAAATAGCGCTCTCACGGTTTTCTTCATTCCGCCAAGAAAGACCCTTGTATTTTCACCTGTGCAGACCCCCCCCAACATATGAATTAATGTTCTTACTCTGAGGAGTTTCTGAATGCAATAAGAACCCCAAAGCACACCCCAAGCAGTGCCAACAGCAAGTTTGGTGGCCGTCTTCTGTCAGCATTTGGGTTGTGTCAGGAAACCGGCCCCACTCAGGGGCCGACGGCCTGACTTTGGGATGTGTTCATAACATTTCGCACCCTCTATGGGGTATGGAAAGTCAGCTGGATATTACTTTAAAGTTGAACCCTGTCCACACGGGCATAAGAAGTACCAGGGAGTGAGACAGGATATCCCACTCGCCTACAACCCTGAACGAATGAGAGAGATCTGTTTAGCCTCACCGGTGAAAAAGAACTTTGACAGCCAGGTAGACCGCCACTAGTTCCTTGTTAGATATAAGCTTTCTCCATTACAGGTTTATCTCGGGCCAGAAACCTGCCTGCTAGCGTGATGTTTAAGAAAGATAACACGAACATATGGTTCATGTGACCGAGACAAAAGAAAAGCTCAGAATCAAATTTTAGATATTTAATTTCCTTAAGGGCACAATAGACAAACAATGCATACATAATGATTAAAGCCATACATATACTGGTCAGTGGTGCAAATACATATAGGGTATGAGTTAAAACAAATGAAGCAGCACAATGTGTCAAGTTACATGAGGTTAGCTTGATGCAGGGTACACATGGTGGTGAATGTAGCCCACTGGTCCTGTCTGGATGCCCTGATATGCTTGTGGCGTATACCCTCTTCCTAATAGAGTCAACACTGGGCTCAGGTGGAACATAGCTTTTAACTACACTGGAATAATCCCTCACGCCCCTGTCTCACGCTCTCACACCCCTGGGAGGATCTGCATTCTCCACCCTCAAGGGCCATACTGTCTCTCGATTCTAACACTGAATGGACCATATCTTAGCCCAGGAGTGGCGCAGAGCTGTGGCCCTGCTACCATCGGAACCAGAAGCTACACTGGAGTACCAAACACAGGGTCACTGCCCTATTCCTGGTACCAGTTTCCTGTTTCTCCCTGTCCATTGGTCGTACAAATGAGAGTGTGACAACTATGTGTATTTTACATGAAAAAACTTTGAGATTCTCGGTTCACATATTTTTATCAAAAAATGTTTAAGCTGCCCACGACTTTCAACGTGATCTCAGGTCGGGCAGTCCTATGCTATCTTTACCTCTCAATAGAGCCAAATCCAGACCTCTCACTGGGTCAACCGACCTCTGTTATCCAGAGAGGAAAAAAAAAAAAAAACACCAAACCTGCAGGCTGCACTTTTATGACAGCCTGTGAAAGTGGGCGTAGTGATAATCAATTTCTTTATTTTCGTTGCACCCATACTATTGATCCTTGGCTAACGAAAATAAAGAAATAAACATGATTTTATTGAATTAATATTTTTTTTTCATTACCCCCATATTATTATTCATTTTATATACACATCGGGACAACTTCTGTAGTGTTATAATTTGATTTCGGCCATGTACAGTTTTATTTCAGATTGCATTAGAAAACCCATAGGAGCGTCGCTCGCTCTCCCATTGGTCCAAATAACGGCGCCTCTTTTAACTTAGCCAATCACAGAGCTCGCTCGGAATTTCTTTTCCCCATAGAACTCTATGAGAAAGTAGCTCGCGCTCTGATTGGCTAAGCTGGACGAGCCCCCGCTAGCTCAACCAATCAGCTAGTTTCTGCCTTTTTACTGTATTTTGAACTGTCCCGCCTTGGAATATGATTGGTCAATTTTTCTCCATAGGTTATAATGGGTCCCTGTCGCTCCTATTCTGATTGGTCAATTCTCCTCCATAGGATATAATGGGCCACTGTCGCTCCTATTCTGATTGGCTGGTTTATGCCGACCAATCAGAAGAGCTTAAACAATTTGAATTACTGTATTTCCCGGCGATTCTCTCTATTGCAATTCCCTATGTAGCGCCGGTCTCGGCGACAAACGCGTTGTTCGGGGTTTTAACTGATTTATTTTTACAGAAGGTTTTAGCTCTTTATGTGATAATGTTTTACACTTAATAAAAATTATTTTTTTATTAATACTTCATGCCGCACGGCGCTGAGCGCCGAGATTTCAGTGCGCCGCTCTCTCCATAGACTACAGTGGGAGAAGAAGCTCGCGCTCTGATTGGCTGGGATAGCCAAGCCCCCGCCGCATTAACCAATCAGCTCTTTTCTGCCTTTTTACTGTATTTTGAACTGTCCCACCTTGGATTTTGATTGGTACAAAATTCTCCATAGGCTATAATGGGTCTTTGTCGCTCCTATTCTGATTGGCCAGGATTGCCAAGCCCCCGCTAGCTCAACCAATCAGCTCTTTTCTGCATTTTTACTGTATTTTGAACTGTCCCGCCGTTGATTCTGATTGGTCAGTCGTTCTCCATAGGTTTTAATAGTTCACTGTCGCTCCTATTCTGATTGGCTGGTTTCTGCTGACCAATGAGAATAGCTTTCAGAATTTGATTTACTGTATTTCCCAGCAATTTCCAATATCCGATTTCTTGATATTGCGCGTTCTAGATTTTTTGGAAAGTGATTTTTTTTTTTATTATGTTTATTTTTTACGTTCAGCTCTTTTCTGACACTGTTTTCCGCCTTTATAAAGGCGATTTTTTCGGAATCATACTCCTGCTGCACGGAGCGGAGCGCCGAGATTTCTGTCGCGATCTTCTATCTGCTTCCTCGCATGTTCGGATCCTGCTTCACTTCGCCTCCGCTGGAGCATTTAGACCAAAATAAACCAGGCCTGCCTGTCGGAGCTGCCGAGCGTTGCACTGCGCCTCGCTTTGCCGACTCGCCATCGTACATGCTTCGGAGTATACGAGCGTGCCGCGTCCCGCCCCGGAACGCCTACACCACGCCCACACTGCGCCCATTGCCCGTCCCTTCATGCGGGGCACAGCTGAAAGTGGCGAACGCTGCGCCTAACACTGCATGCCTGCGTCCGACAGGGGGATTCGGGCCAGGAGGCGCAGTATACGCCAAAAAACAGGCTTAAAGCCCGTTCATACATGTCGCCCATAATGAGTAGTGTTGAGCGACCCGTTTGAGGGAAGGTTTGTTCGAGTCGAACTTTACGTTCTTTTAGAACTCGAGCAAAAGCAAGCTTTTTATGGTAGTTCTTGTAAAGTTCGCGTTCACCACGTGCGTTCGCAGCTCCATTTTTTATTACTTTCACTTTGCTGCTTCCTGTACTTTTGGTGTCATCCAATCAGTGCAGACAATAGAGAAGTGTCTAAAAACGTCACCTGTGAGGGTGTAGGGATCTCATTGGCTGCTGAAATCATATGACCCTGTTCTATGTATTACACTGTATTTCCTGTTGAATGCTATTTCGACTTTACTCTCTTTACTGAACACACTGCTCTCTGTGTCTGCATGTTTGAATGCATGCAGGCATCCCATTTCACAGCAATTTTAGAAAGGAAAAGCTGCTAGTTAGATTAGTTAGTGGGTGGAGGACAGTAAGCTTAGGGAATTACATAAGTTAGGAAGTTTTAAATTGCTGCCTGCATCTTTCACATCTTCATTCTTAGTGCCCAAAAGTGCATGTCTGCTGTTTTGGGGGTACAGCCAGTGGAGAAGACACGGTTAGCACCGTTGCAAATTATAGGGATTCAAAAACACTTGTGATTTGCTGTCTTGCTGTCAGGGTTCCTCCATAAGACCCCATTTCACAGATATTCCATAGAAAAAAATTCTGTTTCTAATCGTTTTTGCCAGTTCAAAATTATAGGGATTTAACAATACTTGTGATTTGCTGTCAGGGTTCTTCCATAAGATCCCATTCAAGAGATATTTCACGGAAAAAAATTTGTTTCTAATCATATTTGCCAGTTGCAAATTATAGGGATTTATCAACACTTGTGATTTGCTGTCTTACTGTCAGGGTTCTTCCATAAGACCGCATTCAACAAATATTCCTTTGAAAAAAATCTATTTCTAATCCTATTTGAAAATTATGGGGATTTAAGAACAGTTGTGATTTGCTGTTATGCTGCCAGGGTTCTTCCATAAGACCCCGTTCAACAGATATTCCATTGAAAAAATTCTATTTCTAATCCTATTTGAAAAATTTAGGGATTCAAGAACAGTTGTGATTTGCTGTTTTGCTGCCAGGGTTCTTCCATAAGACCCCATTCAACAGATATTTTATTTAAAAAAATATATTTCTAATCCTACTTGCAAAATATAGGGATTCAAGAACAGTTGTGATTTGCTGTTTTGCTGCCAGGGTTCTTCCATTAAACCCCGTTCAACAGATATTTCATTGAAAAAATTATGGGCGACATGTATGAATTCGAATGCGTACTTTTTTTTTTTTTACTTGGCGCCGACACTCCAGTTCTAAATAGATATAGAAGAATGTAGAATACGACAGTATGAAGATTTTTGGCGCATTACATAGAGCTTAATGCGCCAAACTTTGTATGGGCATAGAGTGTAATGCGCCACACTTGGCGCACTAAGCTCTATGTAATATGCCAAAAATCTGTAGTATTCTACACTCTCATAATCCCAGCATTGAAATATTAATAGGGCGACAAGTATGAATTCGAATGAATACTTTTTTTACTTGGCGCCGACACCACAGTTCTAAATAGACATAGAAGAGTGTCGAATACAGCAATTTTTTTTGCGCATTACATAGAGCTTAGTGTGCCAAGTTTGGCACATTACTCTCTATGCCTATACAAAGTTTGGCGCATTAAGCTCTATGTAATGCGCCAAAAATCTTCATACTGTCGCATTCTACACTCTTTTATATCTATTTAGAAGTAGAGTGTCGGCGTCAAGTAAAAAAAAAAGTACGCATTCGAATTCATACATGTCGCCCTATATTTCTAATCCTATAACCCCTGCCAAATAAGCTGTGTATCGTCTATATAACGCCCATTCCAAAAGATGTCCGTAGCCAAAGTTTTATTCAACAAATAGATAAATTCCTCTTCCCACCATGTGACAAAAATGTTTGCCAGTGATGGGGAAAAACAAGAACCCATAGGGCAACCTTGTATTTGTAAGTAGTATTCTCCATTAAAGCAAAAATAGTTATGCCCCAAAAGGAAATCGGTGACAATGACTATATATTGCTTCAAATTATCTTCATATTTAGTGTATTTGTTCAGTTGCTGTGTGAGGGCCGTCATTGTCAAAGAAAGAGGAATTGACGTATATAGAGCAACAATGACACACGATAACCATATATAATTTTCTTTCCAAGTGAGGTTCCTCATACATTTGAGAACCTCCCTGGAATACTTCAAGTAGCTGGGTGAACGTGTGACAATAGGTTGCAAATGGCAATCCAACCAAACACTAATATGTTGATATATTTAACCAATCCCTGATTTAATTGTAGGTATTGGAGGAGGAAAAGATCCTTTATGCACCTTAGGTAGGGCATGAAGGATAGGAATCCTGGGAAATTTAACCACTATATTTTCTTTCTGTTTATTATCTAACACATTTAATCGAAGACCTTCCTCCAGCAATCTCTCCACTTTCCTACCAAAAATCTCTGTAGGATTGCCTACAAGTTTTCTATATACTTCCTGATTTGATAGCATGTTGTTACGTTTTCAAAATGCTTTATTGAAAATATGTAATCATAAAAACAATTATACGGTATAAGACAAAAGTAGAGAACAGAAAATGTCAATAACACGTACATATAAATAATTTTAGAAAACTTGATCATATATAAATATAATCCTGACAAACGAGAAAGCAAACAAAAGATACAGAGCATCGGGTCGATAGTCGATTTCGGCAATTATCAAGATGATATCCAATAGTCGATAATAGATTATCGCCGATCACCATTAAAGTCTATGGGAGAGCAACAACACCTTCATTCTTAAACCCAAACAGGGCTGGAGAAGCTGGAATTAACATCCACAACAGCAAACTGGATACGTGCTACATCTTAGGCAACACACTTAGGTTATAAAAGCAACAGAAAAAAACTCACAGACCATTCACTATCCCTGTCTTGTACCACAGCCTGACCCTTAAACCTGCATGACCCACAAATTAAAAAGTGCCGGGCGGGATTTTTTGAACCACCTTTTTTCTTGAACTGGACTTTAAATTAACCCTGGCCTGGAAGAAGCTTTGAGCCCCAAACCCTTGACCCCCCGTTTAAAAAGGGGCCCCGGAAAAAAAAATTCTTTAAACCCCTTTTTTTGTTGAACTGGATATTGATATATCTGTCTTTGTCCCGCAAAATTGTCCTTTTAAACCTGTCTGACCCACAGATTAAAACTGCGGGGAAAAGGGGGTCTTTAACCCAAACCCATTTTAGTTTCACTGGACATTGACTATACATGCCCTTTGGGCCACGGGGCATGGCCCCAAACCGGGAAATGACCCCCCCCAGATTTAAAAAGTTCCGAAAAAAAAAGAGTCTTTCAACCCCCAATTTTATTTTCCCACGGGTTTTTTGACTTTTTCCCTGTCCGGGGCCACGAAAGAGCCCCAAACTGTCTAAACCCACAGTTTAAAAAAGTCCCGGGAAAATTTAGGAGTCCCTAAAACCACCTTTTAGTTGAACTGGCTTTGCTATCCCGGGTTTGGAACCACAGTATGCCCAAAAAAAACCCTGTCGACACACAGTTTAAAAGTCCGGGGAAAAAAGGATGTCTTTAAACCCACCATTTTAGTTTCCCTTTTGGACATAGACTTCCCTGTCCGGGGGGCCACAGCATGACCCAAAAAACCCGCATGCCCCCAGATTTAAAAGTCCCGGGGAAAAAGGTTTTTTCAACCCCCAATTTTTTTTTCACTGGACTTTGACTAAAATTGTCCTGTACCGCAAAAATGCCCCCTTTCCCTGTTTTGCCCAAAAAGATCACAAAGGGGGACTAGGGCTTTTTTTGTAAAAGTGACTGTCTTTAGAAATATTTTTTGGTAATTACTTTTTGTTACAAAATTTTATTTAGGAAGTTTTATTTATTTTTTTACTTTTAATTTTTAAATTTTTGTTTTTTTTTCAAGGGGTGAAAAAAAAAAACATACACCCCCCCCCTGCATTTTTTTAAAGGGTTTTTTTTTTTACATTTTTGTAGATGTGTTAATTGGTCCAAAACACCCCCTTTAATAAAAAAAAATTCCAAATCCCCCCCAAAAAAATTTTTTAAATTGAGGAAGAAAATTTGCCCCCTGGCTTCTGGGGTGATTCCCCAAATCAATTCAATGTTTTTTTTTTTCCTCCAAACCCTTTTCTTAGTGATTAGGGAAGACCCCCCTGGAGATCAAGGGATCCCGCCCCCCTAGTAAATTCCACCCCCAAAAAATTTTTTAAAGCCTCAATTGTCCCTTTTGGGTGTCCAGCCCTGGACCCCCTTTTTGACCTATTTAAACCCTCACAAAAATAAACCTTTTTTCAAAATCTAAATTTTTTAGAAAAATTTTGGAAGGGCTCTCCGATTCCCCCAAAAAGGGTGGACCCATTTGCTCCCGTAGCCATCTGTTAACCCGGGGGTTTCCCACTGCCAGGGCCCAAATTCCCGGTGGGTGCGGTGAGGCTCAGGTAGGTTTTCCCTTCTATTAACACGGAGGTCCAGCTCCCCGGGGCCCCAAGACTTACAGTGGGGGGGCGGTGAGAGCCCAGGCGGGGCCCTTGTCATTTTAACACGCAGGTTCAGTTTGCCAGGGCGGGTTACAGTGGGTGCGGTTGAGACCCCAGACTGGCGTCCGTCATCTATTAACACGCGGGTTTTTTAAAATTTCCCCCCTGATGACGCAGCAAGGGAAAAAGTCTTGCGAAGCAGAGTGCAGAAGCGGAAGTGTGAGGTAAGACCCCCAAAGCCCCCTTCAAGTCCCCACAGTAAAGACCTGGTTAGCGCTTCCCCCTCCGAATGAGTGGGAAAAAAATTTGAGTTTTCATTGGGAAATACTGGGGTTTAACGCTCCTGTTCCACCCAGGTGCCCTTTTTTTTTTTGGAAATTTTTTTTCTCTTTTTTACTAAAAGTTGGCGGGAAGGAAATTGTTTTTGTTTTTTTTTGTTCTCTGTCCGTGCTCCATACCCCATGTCCTCTGAATAACCTACACCCTGGTAAAGTCTTCCTGTCCCTCCCTTTTTACAATTAAAGGGAAATTTTTTTCAGCTATTTTGTACATGCAATTTTTTTTGTATTTTTAATTTTTTGAAAAACATTTTTAAAATATGATGGAATGCCACCATGTTTTTTTTTCTTTTTTAATTTTTATTAAAGGGGGTTTTTTCAATACGGGGATTGATAGCTATTTTAAAAAGACTTGCAAAAACAATCTTTTTGGGCAATATGTGTCCAATAACAGTGTCCTCCCTATTCCTTTTTCCCTTGAAAAGCCCCATCCCCCCTTGAGCCACTTTAACAATTGTAAAGAACAAATTTGGGTTTGAAACCACACTTTTTAAAATTTGGACCGGGATAATAGCTGCTTTTTACAGAAAAAATCCCCAAAAATTCAAAACTTTACCCATGACCCACTTTTGAAAATTTATTTGAAGAACAAATTTTCTGTTAGAAAAAAACTTTTTTTTTTATAATGGGAAACCTTTTTAGAAATGGCTGCTTTGCAAGCAAAATCCCCCCAAAAAAAATTCAAAACATGACCCTTTTGGAGCCCCCTTTTGGGAAAATTTTGTAAAAGAAACAAAATGTTGTTAGAAACA
>JAODAL010065154.1:0-18365 GCA_025379985.1 Phyllomedusa bahiana | reverse complement strand
GTTCTCTTCTTTAATAGAGTGTCCTCTTTCCCTTTTTTCTTCTCCATTTGTCCCAGACCGCCATGACATCTCTATCCCTGCCACAACTTTTCACTGTAGATGTTAAAAAATAAACACCTTTAGAATCCTCACTTTTATAGCACTTCGCTACCAATTCCATATCGCTGTACAAACTCCCATTCTATAGCACTTCTAATGGTAATATTTACCCATTGTGCCTCTACCAGTAAAAGTGCCCCCAAACCAGCTTTGTGCACCAAGTTTTAGTCTTCTTTTGTTACTCCCTATAATAGGTAGTTAAATCCCCCAATTAGTATGTAGGTACACCCCCAAAATAGGTAGGCAGAAGGCGAATTCCATTTTAGGTACGGCAAGCTCCTCAATTTAGATACGGTGTATATAGCATCCCTAATTAGGTAGGTAGTCCCACTGATAGGTTTCTTAGGTCCTCTATTAAAGTACATAGGGAGTTAAATAGGCCTCCTCATCCTCTCAATTAAAGTAGAAATAAGGTAACGTATTATGGTACCCTCAATAGGTAGGTATGTTAATCTCTTGAGGGTAGTATTAAGACCTACTGTAGCTACATATAGTTTCTGGAGTATGGATATACCCCCTGTAGGTATATAAGCCCCCTGTATGTAGATATATATGCCCCTGCAGGTAAAATATATAGGTCCTTGAGGTAGTAGGTATATGGCCTCTTGCAGTTAGGTGTATGCACCCTGATGGGTAATAATTACAAATATATGCCCCGTGTAGGTAATTATTATTAACATATGCCCCCCGGCAGCGTATTTATTAATAAATATGGCCCATCTAGTTTATTATTAATATATACATGGCCAAGTAGTTTTTTATTAATTACATATATGGCCACTGTTGTAGTTCATTAATTATACATATATGGAAAAGTAGTTTATAATTTAATACATATATATTGGCCCCTCCTGTTATAATTAATAATATATGGCCCCCCAGTTTATAATACATGAGCGCCCCTTCCAGTTTATAATTAATACATATGTGGCGACCGTCAAGTTTATAATTAGTAACTTATGCACCCCTCCAATTATAATTTAGTATATATGGCCCACCAGTTTATAATTTAGTTACATATGCGCCCCTACTGTTTATAATTTGTACATATATGGCTCCCAGCTTATAATTAGTACTAGTGTTGAGCGATTTTTATCGACAAACTTGAAATCGGCAAGGTTTTTTCTGTGATCGAACTTCCAGTATCATGCGATATAAGGTGTAAAATCTGAGCATCAATCTATTAAGATCCGCGCCTTTTTCGGCGCTTCCTGTAATTTTGAAGGCAGCAATCGGTATTACAGAATAGAGCAGGGTGAGATGTGTGTGCGACGTCAATGACTGGGATGTGTATGGGTTGTGCGGATTGGCTGGAAAATCACATGACCTCGTTTTTACATAGAACAGCCGTTTCCTGTTTCAGCCTCTGGTCTTTCTCAGCGTCTCATGGGATAAGGACTGAGCTTGCCTGTGGCCAAACAGCTCAGCGAATTAGTCTATTCTGCACAGAGAAACTCTACTATTAGCTGTGATCCTTCAAATTTAGTTAGATTAGAGATTTGAAGATTTTATGTAGTTAGCTAGAGAATTTTGAAAAAGCAAGCATCTTACTGCTGTAAATTCACGGCGGTGGGTGCGGGGGGGGTGGGGCCCTGCTGGCGAACACAGACAAGCTTATCTATAAAGTAACTGGTAAAGTTCCCAAGACTTAGTGTAGATATTGTAGTGGGAATATCTTTAATTTAATTTAAACAGTTTGCTATTGAAATATTTCCTGGATATTGGGCCAGCCTGAAACTTATATTGGATTACACATCATTTCTACGTAACTGCAGGTCTCTTTGTTAGCTGCAGAAAACTCCACTTTTATTATCAGTTAATACATTTCAGTAGGTGTTCATTTTAAAATTTTTTACCATTACACCTGTGACTGTTGATATATTCCACCTTGCAGTTAAATTTACAATACCAGCAATTTGTTTTCAGCACAGGTTGTTTGTTGCCAAAAATACCGTGTTTCTTTTTTTTACCGTACGAAATGAATACATCCACGTTAGTGTTTTTTGACTTTTGCGCACCGCATTGTTCATTGACGCAGGCATCTACGTAAATCTTTAAATACAGCAATTTCTATATTTCAACCACAGGTGAATGAAAGGTGCAAAAAATTCCGCTTTATTATATCAAACATAACAGTTACGCTCCCTTTTTTGACTTTTGAACACCCAGATTGTTCATTGACACGAGCTTCTACTAAATCATAAAACAGCTATTCTATATTCTCACCACAGGTGAATATGAACAGGTGCAAAAATACCGTTTATTATACCAAAACATACCAGTTACGTGTTTTTTGACTTTTGCACTCCCAGCATTGTTCAATTGATGCAGCATCTACGTAAATCTAAACAGCAATTCTAATTCACCACAGGTGAATTGAAAGGTTGCACAAATACAGTTTATTATATCAAAAAACCTTACAGTTACGTTTATGTTTTTGACTTTTTGCACACCCAGCATTATTCATTGACGCTAGCATCTACGTAAATCTTAAAACAGCCCATTTATATTCTCCACAGGTGTATTGAAAGGTGCAAAAAATACAGTTTATTATATCAAAACATAACAGTTACGTGTTTTTTGACTTTTGCACACCCTGCATTGTTCATTGACGCAGCATATACGTAAATCTTAAAACAGCAATTCTATATTCACCACAGGTGAATTGAAAGTTGCAAAAAAATATCGTTTATTATACCAAAACATAACAGTTACGTGTTTTTTTTTGAACTTTTGCGCACCCAGCATTGTTCCATTGAGCGTGCATATACGTAAATCTTAAAACAGCAATTCTATATTCACCTTGGGATTGAAAGGTGCAAATAAAATACGTTTTTTATACCAAAACATAAACAGTTACGTGTTTTTTTGACTTTTGCGCACCCAGCCATTATGTCATTGACACAGAATCTACGTAAATATAAAAACAGCAATTCTATAATCACAAAAGGTGAATTGAAAGGTGCAAAAAATACCGTTTATTATACCAAAACTAACAGTATACGTTGTTTTTTGGACTTTTGACCAGTCCAGATTTGTTGTTAGACACTTGCAGTTAAATTTGAATCAGCAATTTTGTTTTGATTAGAGGGATTGAGAATAGCTGTGATTTGCCCGTCTTTTAATAAGAGACTTTCCAAAACTATTCCATTTCCTTCTCAAATTTTTATATTCTAGAACATGGAGCGAATGCAGGTGGTAGCGCAGCAAAAGAGGGGGTAGCACTTGGAGTAGAGTAAGAGAGAAGGCTGACTCCTTCAGTGCTGGCGGACAAACACGCATGCAGCGAGATCGTCAGTTGCAGGACCGTCAGGCCTGTCATCGTGGGTCAGGGCCCTGTGGAATATAAGTAACGAACATCGTCGCCAATCTGTCCTTCAGTGGTTAATGCACCAGCATCTAGCGTCTTACCTCTTCGTCCTCGCACTCACGGCCACAAATGTCTGTCATCAGCATCATCAGTCATACGTTCCCAACATGAAGCAGCCCAAAGTCAACTCGTTGTAAACCCACACTGTGGATAATCCATTGTCTGATGACCTCTTTGATGACAAAATGGGTTGGGGTCTGAAAGGCATGTTAAAAAGATCAAGAGATGATCTTAGTCTGCTCTGACGCCAGTTATGATGCCATCAGAGGAGGGTTAAGGAAGGCCGGTCAAATCGGCAAAAATCCAGTAGCGGGTTCGGCAACGCCTTTGCAGTGCCCCTCCCTTGCTTGTAGCCCACAGTTCTGGATGCAGAAAGTTCAGGGACGATCCAAGTCACCTGTGTTGATGATGATGATGATGACGACATTGTGGATCCATTCCTGGTCTTTCCACAGGAATTTGCGTGCAGAGCGCTTCATCACGTGGTACGAGGAGGAAGACGATGGGGTAGTGTCATACGGGTCCCGCCACAAAAAGGGATTGAGGGCCGGTCGCAGAAGTCCGCTGATATGATTCGCCAGCCACGGTCAGCGCAAACCCCGCTCCTAGCTTATCGCCGTCAAAAGGTCTAGCGACCTCTCAAGCCTGGTGCCTTCATTTGAGCAAGCCTCTGATTCACCAGCGATGTCATTGCCGCTTTGCGTAAAGGCATAAGTAGAGGCAAGACCTTAAGTGGTTAACCACCCACCAACATGTCTAGTAACATGCAGTGAATGAATGAGTTGAAATGGAGGGAACACTGGCAAAAAAGGCCATGACCGAGCCGAGGGCCTCCTACCACAATCACACCCTCTGTCTCCGCCCTCAAATCCTCTACCGCCACCACCAAGCGTTTCCTCAGCTGCCCATGTCTCTCCGACATGATTAGGGATCAGGCCTAAGCTTCAGCCTCCACGTCGCCCGAGTACACCGCACCACCAGAGGACCCTCATCCTACCCCTTTATCTCCTTCCGCCAGTTTGACGACCTGCACGCCGTTTTACAGCGGCCACAGTCAAGCAGCCAGCTTCTGTCTACCGGTATGGGAGCAGAAGAAAACACTTTAACCCAAACCACCCAAAGCCAAAAGCCTAGCCGGCTTTTTGCCCTTTGGAAATGTTGCTCTTTCAGTGCTGTGGACACAGTGGGTTCGACACGTCATTGGCCCTCGCCTTGCCCCCAAATACAGATGCCGAGCAGGCTATTTCTTTGCCAGAAAAGCCGTCCCTGCCCTGGCCAGCCACGTGTCATTAAAAATTCAAGAGCGTTGTCTGAATCTGTGTCCGGATAAAAGTCCATCTCACCCACCGACACTTGGACTTGTAAGCACCGGCCAAGGCCACTATATCTCTGTGACAGCCACTGGTGGGAGCTGGGTGGATGTTCTCTCGGGGTGACGGTGGCTCTCAGGTCGGCGCACGCTCTTCAAACGCAGGGATGGTGACAGGGTTTCTTTCCCCCAAGGTTCCTTGGTGGATCAGTGCCAGAAGGACACCATGGCCGTGTTGAATTTAATTGCTTGGAGGGACCGTCCCACACACAGGGTCAGGAGATGTGGACGGCTCTCCGCCAACGAGGGACCGAGCGCTGGCTGGTGACAAAGAACTTGTGCCAGGACAAGGCTGTGTGCGATAACGGGCGAAAATCTGCTGGCCCCCCCCGGCCCTTAAGATCGGTAGGTGGAGCACATCCCGCTTGCCTGGCCATGTCATGAACCTTGTCCGTCCAGAAATTTCTAAAGAGCTACCGGGTGGACTGCCTGCTGAGAAGGCTCAGAGGTATGAGTTAGCACTTCCGACGTTCGCAACCTGCTTCGGTCGCCACTGGCTGCGTGTTGCAGCTGTCAGCTCGGCCTCCCGTCAACCGTCTTTCAATTGTTGACATGGCAACACACGAAAATTTCCACCCCTCCACATTTGCTACCAGCGATTGTGAGCAGCAAGCGACAATGCATTACGCAGTACGATGTGACACATGGCCTGAACAAGCAGCGGTGCGGAACCTCGGGGTGTTGAACCACGAGAAGTGGATGGCAGGTGAAAGAGATCTGCACCATCCTTGCCGTTTTGATGAAGCACACTCATAAATGGTCTCAAGTGCGGACAATGCCCCTTGTCGCATGAGGTTGTGGTGATCTAGTTTGTGGGAACGATTCGCTTGGAAATTGTGACATCAACAGGTCCCGCCAGACGAACGGAGGAGGAGACGGAACAGTGCGGACACGGGCTTTCTCTCCGTCAAAATCCACAAGGGCCCGACAGTTTCACAATTTCATCGGTCTTCATTAGGCAGTGGTCGAGGTCCAGAGCTAGTGCAAGGTGGATCAGCTCTCAGGGTGCATCTCTCGGGCAAGTCAGGGCGTGTTAAACTGTGCCGGAGGCAGGGAGGAGGGGAGTATTCCTAGACCCCGATGTTACGACGTCCCTCCCTTTGGAAAGATTTGGCGCGAATTTGAGGCGGAGGAAGATGAGGAAATCAGTTTGCTATGCCCCTCGCCCCAAGGGGCTTGGGAAATAAAGGGCTCACTCTCACAGATGCTTGGATGCTCCATTTTTCCCCCAACTGACCCCGCATTAAGGCCCCCCAAATGAACAACATTTCTGGGGGGCCACCCTCCCCGGATCCCCGTAAAAACAAAATCACACTTTCCTTCCACCCACCAAAAAGGAAATAAAATGCAGGAAAAGGAGACCTTGTGATTGAAAAAATGGAGACATCGGTTTTTCTGTTTCACGTTTTTTATGTATTTTCTTCCCCGTTTTTTCATTTATCTTCATATTTGAAATTCATCTTTGTATTTAAATTTTTTTTGCTTTATTTAAATTCAGTTCAACAAGCCATATTTTTTTACGTGATTATACTATGAACATCTACGTTATCTATTGAGTCCCCATTGACCTTCAGTGTGGGACCTTTTACTGGGTCCCATTCTAACATTTATCTGGTTAGTTCACATAAGATCCTGCTCTATGGGCTTTTTTTTTTTATATATCTATAGTAAATTAAAAGCGCCTTTGTACTGCACAACATATATTTTTTTTTTTTTCCCATTTTTGGTTCATATTAATTTGCCATATTTCGGTATATAACACGTTTTTATTACCCATTGGAACTCTATAGTATCTTATAGGATTCTTAGTTTGGATCTTTATATGGTTTATCACAAATATACAACTGTTTAGCTGCATACAAATATTTTTGCTTATAGGCTCGCTTTTTATAATTATAAAATACTGCTTAGGCCTTCATTGCCATGTTGTATGTTTATTTTCTGTTATTCAACCCTCGGCTCTGTCTGCGATATTGCAGTAATTATATGTGCCGTCGGCGCTGCTGAGAATGCGCCGGGTGACAGCGGCATTGCATCCGGGTCTATGTAGTTATTTAACTGTTTGTTTTTCCCTCCCGCTACTGCACATGCACGAGGCATTTTCCGGTATTGCATGCCGGACCTTGTAGTTCTAACACCTTTGTAACATGTGTTTTTTTTTTTTTTGGTTTTTTTTTTTTTTTTTTTGGGGTTTGCATACAGGGCCTTGTGGTAGCCAAAGGTGCTAATGGCTGATACAAATTTGGGGTTTCAATTTGCCTTGCTATATATGTGGTTGTGATTCACTGAATTTGTTACTGCTTGGACCTGCCCTCAGTAATCAGATAGCGGGGATCTGTAAAAGATTATCCTGGACCCCGTCCTCTATCTTACCAAAGCCCTGTTTTCCATCATTAAGGACGTGAGTTATATTTATTGCATACAATCTTTTTGTTTTTTCCTTGATGTTCCGTATTGTTTTTTATCAACTGAAATTTTTCCCTGATAAAACCCAGTATCTAGGGGGAAACGCGTTGGAATATTGGAATATTTATGCGTTATTGATCATCTTCCTATGACGCATCATCAATTCATAGTATTATTGAACATCAAACGTATATTGTCTGTTTTTATTGTTATTTATCACAGACTTTTTTTGTTTGTGCACTCCATTTGTGGTATATGTGTTTTTCTTTTTTTCATTAGATGTAGCTAGGGACAGGGGTTTGTTTTAGGTTCCAGTGTGGGGGGCGCCCTTATTGGGGCGATTTTTTCCCCATTTTTGAGGCAGACAGGTCTTTGATAGGGTATATTTGAGGGTGTCCCTTTTTGTTTTCTTTCTCAATTCTTATTTACTTTTATTAAAAAAATTATGTTTTATGTATCTTTATTCTAGGGGTTATACCTGTAGTTGTTTTGGTTTAAATTGTATTGGTATACCCAGAACTTCATTTCATTATATCAAGGGTTCTCTACACCTATACATCGTGCTTAAGTAGAGTACATGGTAGTGTTTCTGTTTCACGTTCCCCAAATGTCACGGTGGAACAACATCAGCGACGTGACAGCAGTAGAGTGCCAAGTAGGCGTTTGCGGCAGCAGCAGGGCAAAGGGGACGGAAGCCCAATGGGTGACCTCTGGCAATCTTTTTTTTACCACCTCACCAAAGCATGCAATGCAGGGCACACATCCAACACACAGAGATCAGCTTAACATCATGGTGGGACGACTATCTGCGTCTCAACACCGATGTTTTTGCATGTGTCCGGACCCAATAGACTTCTGGGTATCCAAAATGGACGAATGGCCCGAGCTGGCTCGTCACGCCATAGAGGTGTTGTCCTGCCCAGCAGCCAGCTTTCCACAGATAATGTGGATCGTTTGACTTTCATCAAGATGAATCAGGCATGGATCTCTGATGATGTTGTGGGCCCCCCAAATTTCCCGGAGGCCCACCGATTAGTGCGGTTTACTTCACATTCCTTTTTCAAACAGAAATGGTCCTCTTGAAAATTTTTTTTTAAAATGATCATTTCTTACTGCAATTTTTATTCTCTTTCCTCTTTTATTTCTCTTTGCTGTGAGGAGACTGTAAAAGACAGCAAGGTTTCATGACAACACCGTATTCCATTTATTCACTTTATTTTTAAGGGAAATTTTCGCTTTGTAAAATGGTTTTTTGGGGTTTCAGGGTTTGCTGTGAGATACAGCTATAATTATGGTCCTTTGGAAACAGAAATGTGGTTCTAAGTGGCATTTCTCCCTCAAAATTTTTTTAAATTTAGTGGCTGAGAAGTCATATTTATAATTTTTTTGGGGTCATGTAGCTTTTGAGTTTACAGCAATAATCATGGTCCTTGGAACAGAAATGTGGCTTCTAAGTCCCATTTCTCCCTCACAATTTTTTAAACGTGGCTGAGAAGTCATATTTATAATTTTTGGGGTCATGTAGCTGTGAGTTTACAGCAATAATCATGGTCCTTTGGAACAGAAATGTGGCTTCTAAGTGGCCATTTCTCCCCCACAATTTTTAACAGTGGCGGGAGAAGTCTTTTTTTATAATTTTTTGGGTCATGTGCTTTGAAATGCAGCAATACTACAGGTCCTATTATAAAAAAAATGTTTTTTTCTAACAGACATTTGTTCTTCAAATTGCCAAAGTGGTCAAGGGTCATGCTTTGAATTTTTGGGGGCATTTTGCTGTGACATGCAGCTATACTACAGGTCCTGTTCTAAAAAATGTTGTTTCTAACAGACATTTGTTCTTCACAATTGTCAAGAGTGTCAAGGGTGATGGTGCTGTCGAAACAGGATAGGTAGGACACTGTTAATGGGCACATATTGCAAAATGATTGTTTTTGCAAGATCTTTAACATAGCTATCAATCCTGTATTGAGACAACCCATTTAATACAATGAAAAAAAGAGAAACAAGACATGGTGGGATTCCATCTATTTTAAAAATGTGTTTTTTTAGGGAATTAAATACTAAAAAAAAATTGCATGTACAAAATAGCTGATAAAAAAAATTCCCTGAATTGTACAAGGGAGGTAGAGGAAAAAATTGACCAGATGTAGGTTATTAGAGGACATGAGTATGGAGCCCGGGGCAGAGAACAAAGTACAGAGACAATTCCTCCAGCACGTTGAGTAAAATGAGAAAAGAATTTCCAAGCAAATGGGCACCTGTGTGTAACAGGAGCGTTAACCACCCGTATTTCCAAGTGAAGCTCAATTGGTCCGCACTCATACGGAGGGGCAAGCGCTACCCAGGTCTTGACTGTGTTTCTGAGGAAGCTGGAGTTCTCACACTTCCGCTTCCGCACTCTGCTTCAGCACGACAGTTTTTGTTGCTGGGGTCATCAGGGGCAATTTTTTTAAACCCGCGTGTTAATAGATGACGGACGGCCAGCCTGGGCTTCACCGCACCCACTGTAACTCGGCCCCGGGTCATGCTGTGGATTTGGACAGTTCTAGTCAATGCCCAGTTCAACTAAAATTTGGGGGTTGAAAAGACTCCTTTTTCGGCACTTTGTAATCTGGGGGGGTCCAGACAGGTTTAATGGTCATACTGTGGCCAGGACAGGGACAGTATATGTCAGTTCAACTAAAATGGTGGTTGGAAAGATCTTTTTGCGGCACTTTTTAAATCTGGGGGTCATGCAGGTTTGGGGTCATGCTGCGTTCCAGGACAGGATATTCAATGTCCAGTTCAAGTAACAATGGATGGTTCAAAATCATTAAATGCCTTTGGCACTTTTTATTTGTGGGGGATGCAGGTTTAAGGGTCATGCTGTGGTACAAGACAGGGATGTGAATGGTCTGTGGACTTTTTTTCTGTGACTTTTATAACCTAAGTTTTGTTGCCTAAGATGTAGCAACGTATCCATTTGAAATGTTGTGGATGTTAATTTCAAACTTCTGCAGCTTGTTTGGGTGTAATAATGAAGGTGTTGTTGCTCTCCCATTTGACTTTAAAAAGGGAATCGCTCATAATCGATGCTCACTATCGAAAAAAAACCCTTATCGATAGCGGCCGACTATCGACTATCGCTCGATCTCGATAGCCAACGCAATCGCTCAACACTAATTAGTACATATGCTCCCCTCCAGTTTATAATTAGTACATATATGGCCCCCCAGTTTATAATTAGTATATACGTGCCCCTCCAGTTTATAATTAGGACAATTATGGCCCGCCAGGGTAGAATTAGTACATATGCGCCCCTCCAGTTTATAATACATATGTGCCCCCCCATTTTATAATTAGTAGATATATGCGCCCCTCCAGTTTATAATACATACGTGGCCCTCCAGTTTATAATCAGTACATATGCACCCCCAGTATAGTTTCGATGGAAATAAAAAAAGAACTCACCTCCTTCTGCCCGTTCTCCACGCAGCTTTCTTCAGTGTAAGCGGCGTGATGTCATCACACTGCTTACATCGGGACACAGCTCCGGGATCCCCGGGGCCCGGAAGTTTTAAGCTTCCCCCGAGGAGCCCGGGGGTAAAGGGGGTGTGAGGAAAGCCTCAGATCATGCCCCCTACAACGCTGCTGTGTATTTACAGTGCTCACCGAGCGCTGTACATACAGAAGAGAAGGCAGGACGGTAACGATCCGTCTTGCCTTCTCCATGTGGTTTCCCGCACAGCAGTGTGCAGGCAACTTGCGCGGCCGTTTGAAGGGCTTGCAGAGTCAGAGAACCATCGAGGGCGGGATTTCAGAGGGCATGCGGGATGGGGCTTCCTAGAACCATATGAAGCTATAGATTTATAGCTTCGTCAGCATTTTATGCTTTTTTCTTGCAGCCTCACTGCGGGCCAAAGGACCTGTAAAGCGGAAAAACATCCCACAAATTTCAAACATAAAAACTGAAAACAGGACTGAGGTAAGATGAGGTAACCCCTTTTAAGCCACCATGGACTAAAAGTAGTTATTTTTCCTTTTCACTTCTACATAGAAATTTTGTTTTGATGCTGCCAGCTATTAAAGTAGGCAGAATTACCTCTAATAGGGAATGCATCATCAGACAATGACCTATGTTTAGCTCTTTATGTTATATTTACTATTTAGTTAGAACATTTTTTAAAGGGGAATGTTTCATCAAAAATGTTATTGTTTAACCACATTTTTATTTTAAACACATTTTTTTGGGAATTTTTGGTTATATTTTTTAATTTTCCATTTTACTTTCATTTTTTTTTTTTTTAAAATTTCTTAAGTCCTGCATTTTCATTTTGGCCACAAAGCCAATAAGGGTCTACATTTTTCCTGTTCTGTTTGAGAGTTTTTCGCGTTGTATTATCATAAAAGTAGGGTCAAACTGAAAAGGGGACACCATTGTGTAAATAACCAGAATCCCCAGTCACAAAAGGGGATGGTAAGCTCCCCCCCCCCCTCCCCCTTACGTGAAAACTTTCCCCATAAAGTTTTGGGACAGAATCGTCTTTTGAATCCCATGTGCATGAAAACTTTGTAAAGTATTCTCTGACTGTGTTAAAGCATGCAAGCAAAATTCTTCCCCAAATCATTTAAAAGATGGCCGAATAGAGAAATCTACAATCAGGAAATAAAAACGACTGAGAGGAAAAGAATATGGATCAGGGGCTTGATTTAATAAGTAAAAAAAAAAATTGGCGACAGTTTCCCTTTAAAGAATTTTTAGTTGTCTTTTTTAATTTTTTTATATCAGTATCGTTATTTTAAAACAATCCTAAAATCCTGCAGTTTTCTCTTTAGCCAATAGGCCTAATAATAATAATCTGACACTTCCTGTTTTGTAGAAAAAGATTTACATCAGGCTCCTCAGTGTCAATACAGGCAGGATTACATTGACAGATGACACCAATGTGTAAAGATAACACATGATATACTATTCACAATAGGAGATAGTCAGAGCTGACCCTATTCCCTCTCCCTGCACACTGACTTCTTCCCAGATCACAGAACATGCCTATAGAAGTGAATGGGTCTGTTTCGGTTCCCAGGCTCCTATGCCCATGTAGCTGTTGTAACGGATTTCTTTAAATGTTGTCAAAACAGCTCAGGCAAGAAGGATGCCCGAATAATCAAATACAAAAAAACAGAACAGAGAAATCTATAATCAGAAGATAAAGAAGGGTAAGATAAGAATATGTATTAGTATTTGTTTTAATTAGTAAAAAAATGGCAATGGATTCCCTTTAAAGAAATATGTTTATAATACCATAATTGCTTTCCACTCTTACAGACATTTCCTTTATTAACAGCCTCTGACAAAGTGAGTGCACCCCTCATGGTGTCATGTGATTCGTTAGTGTTACAAAATTTCAGTGTTAATGAGGAACAAGTGTGTTAAATTTGGTGTTATCGCTTTCACACTCTCTAACACTGGTCACTGGAAGTTCAACATGGCACCTCATGGAAAAGAACTGAATTGTTGCTCACATAAATATGGCTTAGGCTACAAGAAGATTGCCAACACCCTGAAACTGAGCTGCAGCATGGTGACCAAGACCATAGAGCGGTTTAACAGTCAGAACAGTCAGACCTTGCCTTGGTCAACCACAGACGTTGAGTGCACATGCTCAGCGTCCTATCTAGAGATTGTCTTTTCAAAATAGATGTATGAGTGCTGTCAACATTGCTTCAGAGGTTAAAGGGGTGAGGGTGGGGGCGAGTCAGCCTGTCAGTACTCAGACCATATGCTGCATACTGTATCGCATTGGTCTGCATGGCTGTCATCCCAGAAGGAAGCCTCTTCTAAAGATGATGCACAAGAAAGTCCACAAACAGTTTGCTGAAGACAAGCAGACCAAGGACATGAATTACTGGAACCATGTCCTGTGTTTCAATGAGACCAAGATAAACTTATTTTGTTCAGATGGGGTCAAACATGGGGGGTGGCAACCAGGTGAGGAGTACAAAGACAAGTGTGTCTTGTTTACAGTCAAGCATAGTGGTCAGTTGTCATGGTTTGGGGCTGCAGGAGTGCTTCCAGCTATAAGGAGCTACATTTCAATGAGGGAACCATGAATGCCAACATGTACTTTGACATACTGAAGCAGGGCATGATCCCCTCCCTTCAGAAACTGGGCTGCAGGAAAGTATTCCAACATGATAATGGCCCCAAACATACCTCCAAGACGACCGCTGCCTTGCTAAAGAAACTGAGGGTAAAGGTGCTGAACTGGCCAAGCATATCTCCAGACTTAAATCCTATTGAGTATCTGTGGGGCATCCTGAAATAGAGGGTGGAGGAGCGCAAGGTCTCTAACATCCACCAGCTCTGTGATGTTGTTGTGAAGAAGTGGAAGAGGATTCTTGTGGCAACCGTTGAAGTTCTAGTGAACTCCATGCCCAAGAAAATTAAAGCAGTGCTGGAAAATAATGGTGGCCACACAAAATATTGACACTTCGTGAACAATTTGTCCATTTTCACGTAGGGGTGTACTCACTTTTGTTGCCAGTGGGTTTAGACATTGATGGGTGGTGGGTTTTCGTTTTTTTGAGGGCACACTAAATTTCTATTATACAAGCTGTACACTGACTACTTTACATTGTATCAAAGTGTCATATCTTCAGTGTTGTTCCATGAAAAGATATAATGCAATATTTTCAAAACTGTGAGGGGTGTACTCACTTTTGTGATATACTGTATTTTCTGCCAATTAAAAGAGTTAAAAGGTTAAAATATCTCTCATCACAAAAATGCCTCAAATGGGAAAAAGTACGCTATTTTAAATTCCCTGATAGAGTTATAGGGTGTTTTAGAAGTATGTGCTGGACAGTGCGTACTTCTAAAACACTGACAGCTGGCTCCCATTTCACAACTGTTTTCTCTTTCGCATATTTTACGTCGTGGAAAACATTGGGTATTCACAGCTCTCAATGAGAGCTATGATTTACCGCCATGGTGGTACAATTAAGCTCTGCAATACGCCCTGCAATTACGCCGTGTGAACATACCCCTAGTGTTTACTCTTTGTAAGCATATACCTACTGCAGAAAATGAGTAACCTCAGTGGTCATATTCCATTCCACTGACATCACTGCTCCGATGTGAACAATATGTGTGCGGTGATGTCAATAGAACAGCATCTGACCACTGAGGACACTGATCAGCTGCATTGGTCACATGCTGACCAGAAGTAATCACTGGAACAGCTGTCAAAGCTTTAGTGTTGGATTGAAAAGGTACTTTATTTTTTGGGGAAGTTAGACAAGTTCTTTGCTTTACTTACTGTCTTCATGCACATCTCTACCACCAGACATAGCAATGCTGTTCTTTTGTTTACTTAAAGGAGTTGCCTCACTGCAGACGATGATGGCATATAACTCAGATATGCCATCAATGTCTGATAGGTGCCAGTCCCAGAGGTGGGACCAGTACCTATTTCCTAAACTAGCCTCGAAATCTCTCCGTTCTGAACAGAGAGCAGGTCGGGACTCTCCCATAGACTTGGATGGGAGCTCTGAGTTTAGCCGAGCTCTGATGCTCAGCTGTAATCGGAACTCCCAATGTCCCTCTAACAGGCTCAGCTAGGAATAGCAGAGCTGATATGCCAATAACTGTTGTAGAAGGGCATACAGCCTGACCAGGAGCTGAGAGCCTCTAGCCGACAGTAAAACAGGCTTTGTGAAACAGCCAGATGGGGAAATTCCTTTAGACTGTGAGTGAGGTAATGCATAATCAGACTAGATTTGAGTAAGTAATGAGGTCAAATTCCTGTGTTATATGTGCCATATATCTCAATCACAGTTGTTGGCAACTACTAGAGTCTTCTAGACAAAAGGAGTTCTATAGCCCACATCATATATACATATATATACTGAACAAAGTATATATCTGTATTTCCATCACATTTATTAGCTTGAAATATGTAGGCATATGTAGGCTTTATTTCAAATATACAGCAGGTTATCTATCCTGCTTGTTTATGGATGGTTTCCCAGGTTACCGACCACCGGTTATCATGTCTTTTTTCTGCATTTCTGTAATATTTTTTCATAATACTATATATTCAGGGATATATATTTCTCAACTAATAATATTGTGTAAATGCAGAGAAAATATGATGACATAATATCATATTAGGTCAGTAACCTAGGCAACTATCTGTAACTATGCAGGTTAGATAAAATGCTATAACTTTGGAATGATACAAACTCTGAACAGAAGTTTTCTTGGTAGTACTGCTGATTTACCTTTGTCTACGTGTTCTTAGTTAATCAATAAAATGGGAATACACTTTATTGTTTGGGTTATCCACACCTTTTATTAGATTGCATGTGTCATGTAAGTCTTAAATCTACAAGTGTCTAGAGTCTCATACAGATGTTTTGAGCCCATAAAATGTTGCAATAATGGACAGACAGAATCTAGGTTACACTGTCAGCAGGAATGTGTATAGTCTGGAATATAGTCTCATTTCCTCTGGAGCAGTACCTTACATTCCATCTAATACATAGCAGGAATCTGCTTTAACCCCTCATTGACATTTGATATACAGTTATGTCATAATGTTGGTAAGAGAGTACAGAGGGTGCTCAATCGCTGAACTCTCTTCATACATGTCAGGTAATGGCTATTAATTACAACTGGGACCTGCCCCTAGCAGGCGTATTAACCTCTTAGATGCTGGTGTCAACATTACTACAGCAGGTGCTGTGCACCATTCCCTTTCCTTGTCTACTGGTTGTGATGGCAGCTGCATGCCTGATGAAACCCTTCATGGCTGCTATCTTCCTACTCCTATTACAGCCTGCCATAGAACAGCTATTTTTGTGTGCTGTTCTGCAATATATCATTATAGCAGTAAAGTGTACAGTACAAGTGATCGTGCCCTCTAATGGTCAAGAACACTAGGTGGACAAAAAGTACAAGTAAAACACCCAGAGGTCAAGACATCCATCCCACTTTGTACCAATTTACAAGTAAAATAATTTTAAGAAGTTGAATAGGTATCAGGGAAACAATAAAAGTCCTTTTTTAATTTTGTAGTAACATGTAAAAGAAAATAGTCCCATCAAAATAGTGGGTTTTTTAAAGTTTCGTATCCACAAAAACTGGAGTAAAAGATAGTTTGCAGGATACAGATAGCACATCATTCATATCAAACAGTGAACGCCATAAAAATTAAACCCGCCGAAAAATGACGGAATTTTGGTTTTTCAGGGTATGTTCACACGGCGTTTTTGGGTCTGATTTTGAATCCGTTTTGGATCCAAAAATTGCATCCAAAAACGCGGTGTCAATAGGATCCAAAACGCAGCCAACACGCGTACTTTGCCACCATACCTCTGCCATCTGCGCAGTGCCCCCAGCTGTTTTTGTCAGCTGTAAAAACAGATGATGAATATTACACGTCTGTAAAAAATGGGGGCCTGTGGGTTTGAGTTTCCCTAACTAAGTAGGTGAGGTGGCGAGGACGGGGATGTAAACATAAAAAAAGACTTAAAGTAGAGCCCCCTCCCCCAATGATATAATTAAGATAAATGAAGCAGAGGCAGGGGTTGTAAACAAAAATTTTTAAAAGAATATGCCCCCCTAATGATAGGGTTTTAGGCCCCCCTTAGGTGGGATATAGGACCCCCCATTTGACAGGGAGGTTATAAAAACCCTCATATGTAGGGGGTTATAGGCCCCATAGGGAGGTTTTTATAAAAAATACTGTAAGTAGGGGAAATGATAATAGGCTTGTAGGTAAGTATAGGGCCCCCATCCAGCTAGGTTGTTTAAAAGGCCCCTTTGGGCAGTTAGGTAGATATATAGGCCTTCCCTAAAAGGTGGTAACATAAGTCACTACTAGGTTGTTATATAGACACCCTCTAGCTAGGTGGGTAGTTATATAGGGCCCCTTTAGGTAGCTATATGCCCCCCCTTTTGGTGATAAATAGAAATTTAAATCGTGGGAGATTTGTCCCATGTTGATAGGTATAGGCCCCCTGTAGTTAAAAAACCCCAGAGATTGTTATGCCCCGTGTTGGTAGCAAAAGGCCGCTGTGAGACCTGGAGGAGTTGATTGCTTGATTGCTTAGGGGTTTTTTTTTTTTTTTTTTTTTATTATAAATATAAATAATAAATCGATTGAGGCCCTTAAAAACCCGGTTAACATGTTTAAAGACTTCACAACGCAGTAAATTTATGTCCCCCCGTATAGTTTAGGTCCCCCCTTAAAGGGTTTTATCGTTACAAAAATTGTTCAGATTATGGGGAAAGTAAAAATAAGCACTTTTGTATTGGGTTGCTTACCCCTGTCACTTGGTTTTTGCGATAGAGCTTTCCCGTAAATCGTGTTCTATTTCTGCTATGCTGGGGGGTGGGGGTTTCCCGCCCCCCCAACACGCCCCTGCACTGTGATTGGGTGGCTGACATTTATTTAGCCCCGTTAGGATATGCCTTTAGAAGAAAATTTTCCCGGCCCACACCCGCGTGTGTTTTTTGCCCGCAAACTCTGTGTTTACTCCCCCCTTGAGCTGTTAAAAAGATAGTGAAACCAAAGTCTGGTCTCTATATACTTCAGCCCTTTGGGTGAAGGATTGGGCAGTTAGCCCTTTTAAAGGGGTTTTGCCAAAAAAGGGGTTTAATTACCCCCTCAAGGGCCCGTCCCTTAAAAGGGTTTTCCAAAATTTATTGTTTTCCTAATCCCGTTTTCTTTGGGTTTTTCTTTGAATTAGGGGGGTTTTACTGGTTCCACTTGGCTGCAGTAGAAGCCCGGTCTGTAGCTTTAAAACAACACTTGCAGCCTTCAGGGGGACTGAACAGGGGTCTGCAGTTAACAACCGGGAGGGGGCAGCCATAAAGGAGGTTATCTAGGAATAGGTAGGACATCTAATGGGAAAATATTGCAAAGTGATTTTTTTGCAAGTCTTTTAAATAAAAAAAACAAAACTTAAGGAGACAACCCCTTTAACTGTCTTTGACAAAAGGGGTTTTTGTTCCTCTCTAATGCAACCCCCCCCTTATGACGTCATATCTTATGTAAAAAAGGATATAGGCTTCTCTCCCCGTTCTCCGTTTTAAAGGGTTTCAAAATGTTAGGATGAGCGCAATAAAAAACGCAG
>JAODAL010065153.1:0-18365 GCA_025379985.1 Phyllomedusa bahiana | reverse complement strand
TGCCACACTCTGACCTCATGCGCTGTGGCTGCCGCCGTCACCTCCATACTCTGTCACTGATGTTGCCACCTGAGCCCTCAGCTTGTTTTTTTTCCAGCTGTCGCTGCCTTGACTTTATCAGGCTACATTCCCCCTTCCGTTTTTTGGTCAGTTTTGCCCTCTTAAGTGCCCAGGGAATTTTAGAGTGAAGTGATTCTAAGAGCGGCGGCAGTCATCTGCGTGTCATACTACAACACAACATTGTATGAAGACCAAACCAAGCTCCCTCTGCATATTTAAGCATGGCACAACGTTCTACAGCACCATGCAGGCTCTGTGCAGCCTGGAAATAGCCGTTTTTTAACGTGATTTCTGCCGAAGTAATTCGGGACTAAGTAATTTTTGTCGGAAAATTCGGCGAAGTGACCGAACCGAATTTTTTGAGAAATTCGCCCATCTCTAATAGTGTTACATTTATGGTGTATGATTATTGTCAACGGGTATTTGCTGTAGATATTTGCTATGTGCATTACTTTGATTATGAATTTTACCTCACACATGATTATGTTTTAGTGATTAATTTCTACTTTAACTTTACTTGCTTTTTATGGCATACTATTTAATTACATTTGGAGAAGGAATCAATTTCCTTGGGTGTTGGCATAGCAGCTCACCAAAAGAAATAGACATACAGTGGGGAAGATAAGTATTTGATACACTGGCTATTTTGCAAGTTTTCCCACCTACTAAGAATGTAGAGGTCTGTAATTTTTATTGTAGGTACACTTCAACTGTAAGAGACAGAATTTAAAAAAAAAATCCAAAAAAATTACATTGAGTATTTCATACATTTTATTACATGAAATAAGTATTTGATCACCTACCAACCATCAAGAATTCTGGCTCTGGCAGACATGTTATTTTTTCTTTAAGAAGCCCTCCTACTCTGCACTCACTACCAGTATTAATTGCACCTGTTTGAACTTGTTACCTGTGTAAAAGGCACCTGTCCACACACTCAATAAATCACAATTCAACCTCTCCCCCATGGCCAAGACAAAAGAGTTGTCTAAGGACACCAGTGAAAAAATTGTAGAAAATGGAAGAAACACAAGTTGACTATCAGTCTTCCTCAGTTTGGGGCTCCATGCAAGATCTTGCCTCGTGGAGTAAGGATGGTTCTGAGAAAGGTCAGGAATCAGCCCAGAACTACATGGGAGGACCTTGCCAATGACCTGAATAGAGCTAGGACCACAGTCTCAAAGATTACCATTAGTAACACATGGAGAGATGTTCCCCTTCCCATACCCACTCATTGCCTCCCACCAGTCTAAGCCAATATCGCTCTGCTCTACCTGATGAGGGGCAAAACCCCGAACGCGTATGTAGATGAGCAATATTGGGTTTACAATTATTCCTTTTTGCTTCTCAAAGATTCAGTGAATCAGAAGTAAATTGAGGATTTGTTACAACCTATAGAGGGCCAGTGAGCTTTCCAGCTCCTTTCCCATTAGGACTTCTGATTTGCAGATGCTGAGTAGTGTGCTAAAACGAAATACTACACAATACACACATTAACGGGTGCTCTCCATATGGAGAGATGTTCCCCTTCTCATACCCATTCATTGCCTCCCACCATTCAAGCCAATACGCTTGCTCTACACTGATGAGGGCAAAACCCCGAAACGCGTATGTAGATGAGCAATATTGGCTTGACAATTATTCCTTTTTGCTTCTCAAAGATTCAGTGAATCAGAAGTAAATTGATTTTTGGGTTAAAAACCTAAAGGGCGCAGTGAGTTTTCCAGCTCCTTTCCCATAATGCCTTGTGACATTAGTAACACACTAAGCCATCATGGATTAAAACCCTGCAGGGCACGCAAGGTCTCCCTGCTCATGCCAGCGCAAGTCTAGGCCTGTTTGAAGCTCAACAATGACCATCTGGATCAGGAGTCCCCAACCGCCGGGCCGCAGACCGACACCAGGCCGTGGCACATGCTCTGTCTGTCTGTGGCTTCAGGCTACACATGATACAGACCGCCCGTTGACTTTAGTCCAGGCGATCGGCATCTACTCTGCGCGGCTATTGTAAGTCAGAGTTAGCAGCTGCACACAGACTGCTGCTAGAGAGAAAGCAGGCACGGATCATTACCATCCCTGCTTTCCCAATCGTTTAGCTAGGACGCACACTAAGCTCTGTATCTACACATCAGGGACGCAGGGAGTGTGATGCAGCAGTGTTGTCACACCCCCTGCGCCGCTGGGTCTCGCCAGACGCTGAGTCCTGGAGGAAGCAGCTCTCCAGGTGATCGTGGAAAGGCGAGTAACTTTCTTTTTTTTTTTCTTTTTTTTTTTATGATTAAAACGCTTTATTTGAATAAAGTAGATACTAACATACAAGGAAGCAGAGACTTGGAAAGTCTCAACCATGAAGTGAGAGTACAAAGTAATATTATACAGGATATACAGCAAGTAAGATATAAAGAGTGCCAAACCCTCAACATCCGAATAACATCAAGATACATCAACATGATGTGGCTAAAATATCGATATAAACAAAAATGCCTCGTAATATAGGAGGCAAAACAATTTCGTCTACAGTGCAACAAAAACAAAAACAAAAAGGGGTATCCACAATGGGACCCTATGACAACTCGATACTGATTCAATAATACTCACAAAGAGGAGGAGTAGAAGAAAAAGCAAAGAAAAAAGGGGGAAGACAGGGGGAAAAAAGTTGGGGGCGCGGAATTATACGAAGAGTGCGGAGGCCTAAGTCTCAATAGCTATCTCACTTAAGGCAGTTAACTCAGAAAAGTACGAAGTACCGGGGAGGATTGGAAAGAGTGCCAGGGTGTCCATGTTTTCAGCCATTGCTGTGTTTTTCTGTCAGAGGTCGCCAAGAGTTCCTCCATATGACAAATTGAGTTACCTCCGAATCCACTCCGCTAAAAGGGGGCGGGTCAGAGGATCTCCAGTGTCTGGGAATGACCGTCTTGGCTGCCTGCAGAAGATGGCGCAACAATGAACCTTTGTAAGTGGACATCGGCATATCAGACATAAAAAGAAGGGCTGCTTCAGGGCTCCTCGGGAAGCTCAAGCCCGTTACTTTCCTACTTATGTCGTAAACCGTATCCCAAAACCCCTGTAGGTCTTGGCAATCCCACCAAAACATGTACCATAGTTCCCATGCTCGTCCCGCAACGCCAGCAGAGGTCTGGCACTGACGGGAACCATTGGTGAATCAGAGCAGGGACCCTATACCACCTAGAAAGAACTTTGTAGCTCGTTTCTTGTGCCTTGGAGCTATAACTGCTTCTTGGGTAAGGGTAAAGCACCGGTGCCATTGATCATGTGAAAAGGGATTTACCCAAAGGTTCCATCTCCCAAGCCCTACATAAGGTGGGAGAGACGTCAGATGGGTAGCGGATAACTCTTTGAAAAAAATAAAAGATAGCGTGTCTAGGGGGGGAGCGTAATAGGCATAACTGCTCAAAGGGCGAGAGGGGTCTTGTGAAATCCACTATGTCCTTTATGGAGGTAAAAAAGTGTCGAAACTGGGCATATTGGAAAAAGGAGGGCGGGTTGTCGGACACCTCCGCGGGGAGAGAGTGGAACGGGACTATGTCGGATCCAAGAACAAGATTATATAATCGCAATGGATTACATTTAGAACCCCCCAAAAAGAGAGGCACTGCCAGGCCTGGAGGGAACGCAGGGTTATCAGTAATAGGAAGAAAAGGCCCAAAATCGGCCCTATGAGGTTATGAGAAAGCTTATAAGTCACAATTGTATTGAGGGTATGATTAGTAGTGAAAGACGAGGGATATTTCTTCCCTAAAGAACAAGTCCAGACCCAGGGGAGGGACGCCAAGGACAGAGGACACACTGCGCCCGCCAGTTGAACCCATAGTTTACTGCTTCCCGAGCACACCAGGTCAAGAATCCTAGAGTATGCGGCTGCCATATAGTATTTTTTACAATCCGGGAGGCCCAGACCTCCAGCACTTTTATGTCTGGTTAAGACATTAAAAGCTAGCCTCGGGCGGCCGGAGGGCCAGATAAAGGCCGTAAAAAGGCGTTGGATCCTCTGCCAAAAGGAGTTAGGGATGTGTACTGGGATGGTCTGAATTAAATAAAGTAAACGGGGTAATATGGTCATCTTAAGAATATTAACTCTCCCAAACCAAGAGAATTCCCTCCTACTCCAGCCCTCCAGGTCAGAAGAAATTTTCCGAAATAGCGACTCAAAATTGGAGGTGAAGAGCTTTGAGAGGTCTCTGGGAATCCTGACACCCAAGTAGGCGAGGCCTCCCTGTGGCCAGGTAAACGGGAAGGAGGATTTGAGCAGTCTAGTGTCAGCTAGGGAAAGATTTATCCCTAGGGCCTCGGACTTAGAGATGTTAACTTTGAAATTTGACCAGGAGCCAAATCGCTCCAACTCAGACATCAGCGCCGGCATCGAGGTCAAGGGGTCCGTTATGTAGACCAAGAGATCATCGGCGAATGCGGAGCACTTGTACTCCCATCCCCCAATCGTCACTCCCTTGATGTCCGGGTTGGAACGAATGGCGGCCATTAAGTTTTCCATCACTAACACATACAATAGAGGTGAGAGGGGACATCCCTGCCGAGTACCATTATGGATGGTAAAGGGGTCGGATAACGAACCATTAATTTTAAGTTGGGCCGAAGGTAGGTTATACAGGGCCATGACCTTGGAACAAAAAGACGGCCCCATCCCCAGACGCCGAAGAGAGGCCAGCAAAGACGACCAAGAGATTCTGTCAAATGCCTTCTCGGCGGTCTAGGATAGGACCATCAAGGGGATCCAGAAAAACTGGGCGTGGTGCATAATATCTAGCGTTTTAAAGCGTGTTGTCAGGGGCCTCCTCCCCGGGACAAACCCCACCTGGTCGGATGTACAGGTCAGGTAATAGTGGGTTCAGCCTGTTAGCTAGCAATTTAGCATATATTTTTAGATCAACATTCAATAATGAAATTGGACGATAGCTGCCACAAGAAGAAGGGTCCTTACCCGGTTTAAGAATTACCGGGGACATGGGCTAACGAGATTGGGGCAAAAAAGGGAAATTTAGTCGAAGAGACAGGTTAAAAACTGCCAATAAGCTGGGGGAGAGAAGATCCTGAAAGATCTTAAAGAATTTATTCGTGAATCCATCCGGTCCAGGGCTCTTTCCCCCCCGAAGGGTTTTTATAACCGCAGAAAGTTCCTGCAAAGTAAAGGGAACTTCTAAGTCAGAAAGAGCAGTCTCCGACAGACGAGGGGTGATGTCTTGGTCCAGATAGTCCTCTGGGACAGGGGGGGGAACTTGAAGATTATAAAGCTCGGAGTAAAAGGAATGGAAAACAGTTTTAATTTCTGGGGTCGTGTGTACCAAGTGGCCTCTGGCTGTCTTAATGCAGGGGATGTGGGACCTCGAAATCTGTTGGCGAAGTGCACGTGCTAACATACGGCCCGTCTTGTTCCCATACTCGTAAAATCTGCTGCGGCCAGTTTGCAGAAAACGCCGCCATGAGTGTTCCAGTAGGCGTTTTACCTCTAATCTCGCTACAAGAAGATCAGCCAGGACCACCGGGGACAAAGCTTGTTTTTTGGATAGTCTCAAGATTCTCCCCCTCTGCAGGCTGACTTGAGTTTGGAGGCCCTGTCCCCTCTTTAACCTCGCTCCGTTGCTTGATCAGGGTACCTCTGAGCACACACTTAAGCGCTTCCCATTGTACACTCGGGAGGAGGTACCCTGAATGATCTGATTGGGAAATGTTCTATGGCGGTTTTAAGGTCGCCCACACACACAGTATCTAGGAGTAAAAGACTCATTGAGTCGCCAGACCAGCACGGTTTTTTGAAAAGATGGGGAAAAGAGAATTTACAGTAAAACGGAGAATGATCTGACCAAATTTTATTGCCTATCCAGGTGGAGGGGCAACCATGGAAGGGAGCTGTGGGAGATCAATAAATAGTCAATTTTGAAATGTAGGAATTATGTGGGGGGCGATAGAAGGAGTAGTCTCTTATCTCCTGGGTGCTGGGGCACGCCAGGCATCGCACAGCGAAAACATATTGAGAAGTTTCCTGATTTTGCTTAATAGTGCGATACGAAAGGGGTGATTTCCCCTGGTAGTTATCAAGGGTTGGGTCGAGGGTCAAATTAAAGTCCCCCCCCAACACCATCTGACCCTTCACCAATGGGGACAACACCTCTATCAGTCGCTGAAAAAAGACCAACTGTCCCTGATTCGGGGCATAAACATTAATAAGAGTGAACGTATGACCCTCGATCATGATTGAAAGGATAACGTATCTGGCCAAGGGGTCTACCTGACAATTTAGAACCTGGTGCGCTAATGATCTATGTATGGCAATGGCCACTCCCCTGGATCTGGACTCACGGTTATTGGCACAGAACCATGTAGGATAGTATTTGTTACGAAGGACAGGAGCGTGACCTTCTTTGAAATGGGTCTCTTGAAAGAAAACAATTTGAGCCTTCTGCTTGTGAAAGTGGTGCAACACCTGAGCCCTCTTTTCGGGGGTATTAAGCCCCTTGCAATTGAGTGAGACTACCGTGAGGTCAGCCATTCAAAATAAGTGGCAGCCCGCACCACCCGTGGGGGGGGGGGGGGGGGAAGGAGAGGAAGAGGGAAGAAAGGGAGGGGTATAGAACACCTAAAGCAGGCAGAAGATAACCTGCAGCAGTAACTAAACAAGAGACTATAGAGAGTCGACAGTCCCCAGGCTCACAGAGAAGCCTCTATCGGGACTAGAACCTACCGGGGGGTATAAGGAAAAAAGAAAAAGGAAGACAAAAAAACTGATTACACACTTCTGGGCTCCGCGTCTCCGGAGAAATCAGATTAGAAAGAAAGAAAGAAATGGCTGGCAATGAGAAAGCATTTCAGAAAGAAGGAGGGGGAAAGGAGAGATGAGAGAAGACAAAATAGGGCATAGAAACAGCCCGAGGGCCCAAATGCTTGAACAACTACAGAAATTGTTATTAAATTCCTACCGTTATCTATAAAATATGTCAACAAAGAGCATTGTAACTTTGAAACTTTGAAAATCCAGGTCACTCCCAGGGGGCGTTAATGAGTAAAGGGAAATGACGAGCACCATCTGAGGGGCATAGCCCCTGTTGGCGGGCTGGTCAGCCAAGGGCTCATCCCCTGATTCTGGATGTTCAAAGTACATATCTGTAACCTAAAGAAAAACCCAGGCAGTGAGTAGACTCCAATCATTCCTCAGCCTCAAAACAAGCATGGAATTTGAGGTTCCAGAACACCTTCCCATAAATTACAGGGCCACTGGGCAAGTCTGGAAGTTCAAAAGGCAGCTCTAAGGAGAAGGAGGAACGACAAGAGAAAAAACGGAGCCTTCATCATGCAGCGGGTAATAGGTCAATATTTCACCTAAGATGGTCAGAGTTCCAGAATACCCCCTCCAAAACATGGAGAAATAGAAAGAGAGAGCATATTTCGTCGCTTGGGCATAGCCCCTTCAGGCGAGCAGCTCAACCGAGGACACGCTAAGGGGTTCTGGAAGTCCGAAAAGCAACTTTCCTACATAGAGAAATAAATTGGAAACATGTCAAATGCAGTCTCCACCATGCGGGCATACCGCCATCTAATGGAGAAAAAAGTAAAAAACATAAGGATACCAGGGCTCCAATATACAGGGTATCGCGCATCTGCAGAGTGAACCCTTGAAAAGGTTCAAGCGGGGTGAGAAGATGAAGAGTCAGTAGGATGACGGCGTCGCCGAGCTCTCCTCGGCAACTGCTCAGATGTAGGCGCCAGTCCAGTAGGGGGACCACCGAAGGCGGGCCAGGGTGGCAGGGTGACATTCTGGATATTCAGTTCCTGTAGAAAGGATGGGATGTCGTCTGGAGTGCGGATTGTCAATACCTTTTCACCATGTCGAACCATCAGAGCGAAGGGGAACCCCCAGCGATAAAGAATGTTCCGTTCCCTGAGTATCGCTAAAAGCGGCTTCAAAGTTGCCCTTTGAGCCAGGGTATGTCGAGAAAGATCTTGCAGCAGCAATAGAGTCGCCTCCTTATATTTGATCGACTGTCGCTTGCGTGCCTGTCTCAGGATGTCCTCCTTCAATTGAAAGAAATTAATCCTACAAATAACGTCCCGGGGCCGCTTAGGATCCAAAGTAGGGGGACGCAGGGCCCGGTGAGCTCTGTCCATTTCAATGTAGGTGTTAGGAGGCCGCTCCAGAAGATCGTTGAAAATAGTGGTGAGCACAGGGTAGATATCTGCTGGTGCCACTGATTCAGGGAGCCCTCTGATCCGGATATTATTGCGTCGGCTTCTGTTTTCTAATTCGTTTCCCGTTGCTGTTGAAGAGCAAATATCTACCAGCTTGCTGGCCCGTAGTAGATGTAAAACTTGTATGGACGCTGTTGACGATTCCTGACTTGGTCCAATGAGGTAATTTGGAAGAGAAGAGTTGACAGCTCTGTTCGGAACGAGGCGAATTCCCGTGTCATTCAGCGACTTCGCCGCGCAAATTTGCGTCATATCCTTTTTTTTTTTTTTTTTTTTTTTTTTTTTAAACTAGCCTGGCTATTTACTGGGGGCATATATATCTATCTAAAATTATTATAGGGGGCATATATCTTTCCCTAATGACTATAGGGGGCATATATCCACTGACTGCAACGGGTATATATATATATATATATATAATAAAATATATATATATAATATATATTTTATATATATAAAATATATATATATATATATATATATTTAATGACTAAAGCATGGCATATACCTATCTCCAATGATACAGGGGGGATATTATATATATATAAAATCCATAATTAGTGTGTGAGGCGATTTTTATCGACAAAGTTAAATCGGCAAGGTTTTTATGGTGATCGAATTTTCCAGAACATGCGATAAATTAAGCTTAAAAATCTGAGCCACATCTATTAAGATCGCAGCCTTTTTCCGGCGCTTCCTGTAATTTTTGAGGCGCCAGCAAATCAGATTACAGAATAGACAGGTGACCATGTGTGTGCCAACGACATGCTGGGAGTGTATGGTTGCGATTGGCTGAAAAATCACATGACACCACGTTTTACATAGAACCGCGTTCCTGTTTCGCCTCAAGTGTCTCTCAGCGTCTCATAGGGAAAGGGACCTGCGCGCTGTCTGTGGTGCCAAACAGCTCAGCGAAATTAGTCTATTAGCTGCACAGAGAAACCTCTACTATAAGCTGTGATCCGTCCTCAATTAGTTAGAATAGGAGATTTGAAGAATTTATGTAGTTTAGCTAGAGAATTTTAAAGCATGCAACTACCGCTGTAAATTCAACGGCGGTGGGAGCGGGGGGGGGGGCCCCGCGGGCCGAACACAGACAAAGCTCTATCTATAAAGAACATTGGATAAAGTTCACCAAGACTTAAGTGTAGACATTGTAGAGGAATAACCTTTATTATTAACAGTTTGCTTTGAAATATTTCCTGGATATTTGGTCAGCTGAACTTATATTGGATAAACATCATGTTCTAGTAACTGCAGGTCTCTTTGTTTAGCTGCAAACGTACTCCACTTTTATCAGTATACATTTACAAAAGGTGTTCAATTTAATTTTGTGACGTGTTCGATATATCCACCTTGCACTTAAATACCAACCAGCAATCTGTAGTCAGCAACTAGGTTGCTTTGTTGCCAAAAAATACCGTGTATCGTTACGAAAACAATCACAGTTTTACGTGTTTTTTGACTTTTGCGCACCCAGTACTGTTCATTGACGCAGCATCTCTACTAAATCTTAAAACACAATTCATATCACCACAGGTGAATTGAAAGTGCAACACACAATACCGTTTTATTATATTCAAAACTAACAGTTTACGTGTTTTTTTGACTTTTGCGCACCCCAGTTTTTAAAACTGTTTTTTTCTTTTTATGATTTTATCATTGACGCAGCATCTACGTAAATCTTAAAACACGCAATCTATATTCACTCACTAGGTGAAATGAAAATGTGCAAAAAAATACCATTTTTATACCAAAACATGAACAGATAAGTGTTTTTGACTTTTGCCCAGTCCAGATTTGTTGATAGACACCTTTGCAGAGTTAAATTTGAATCCAGCAGATTTTGTTTGATTAGAGGTAATTGAGAATATGCTTGAATTGCCGTCTTTTTAATAAGAGACTTTCCAAAACCAATTCCATACCCTTCTCAAATTTTTAATATTTCTGGACATGGAGCGAATGCAGGTGGGTAAGCGACAAAGACGGGGGTAGCACATGGAGGGGTTTGATTATAGTAAAGAGATGAAGTGCTCCTTCAGTGCTGGCGCAACCACGCATGCCAGCAGATCGTCAGTTGCATACCCCTCAGGCCTGTCATCGCTGTTCAGGGCCCTGTGAATCTAAGTAAACGAACATCGTCGCCAATCTGTTCCCTTCAGTGTAATTGCATACCTGCATCTAGCATCTTTACCTCCTCTCCTCACCATCACGCCACAAATGTCTTCATCAGCATCATCAGCATCCGTCCAACATGAAGCAGCCCAAAATGTCACTCGTGTACCCACCACTGTGGATAATCCGTATTGTCTTAACAGACCACTTTTGATGCACAAAATCGGTTTGGGGTCAGAAGGCATGATAAAAGATCAAGAGGATGATTTAGTCTGCTCTGACGCCCAGTTACTGATGCCAATCAGAGAAGTGAAGGAAGCCTGGTCAATCGGCAAAAATCCCGGGCGGTTCGGCAACGCCTTGCAGTGCCCTTGCATCTGTAGCCCACAGCTTCTGGATCAGAAAGTCTCAGCACAAGTCACCTGTGTTGATGATGATTGATGAGACGACACGCGGATCCCATCCTGGTCATTTCCGCCAGGAATTTGCTTGCGAGCGCTTCATCAGTGGACATGAGGAGGAAGACGATGTGGTACGTGTCAATACGGGTACCGTCCACAAGAAAGGAGAGGGCGGTCGGCAGAAGTCCGCTGATACAATGATTCCTGCCAGCCCACGAGTCAGCGCAACCGCCGCCTCCTCGCTTATCAGCCGTCAACACACAGTCCAGGACCTCTCAGCAGGCTTCTTTGAGCAAGCATCCTGGATTCACCCAGCGATGACTCATATGCCGCCTTGCCGTACACATCAAAAGTAGAGGCAAGAACCTAAGAGTGGTTAACACACACCAACTGTCAGTCACGATGCAGCGAATGCATGAGTTGAAATAGAGGAGGGAACACTTGGCCAAAAAAGGCGCCAGACCGTCGCCGGGCCTCCACCACTGTCACAAAAACCTCTGTCTCCGCCTCCTCCTCCTCCGCCACCACCAAGCCATCCTCACTGCCCATGTCTCTCAGAGTCATGATCAGGAATCAGCCTCCGCTTCACTCCACCGTCGCCCGAGTACCAACCAGCACAACCAGAGACCCTATCCTACCATCCCTTCTCCTTCCGCCAGTTTGATGACCTTTCACGCCCGACAGCGGCCATCTAGCAAGCCATCCTTCTGTCTTCCAGTTTGGGAACAGAAGAAACACTTTAAAACCCAAACCATGCCCAAAGCCAAAAGCCTGAATGTCGCAATGACCAGGCTTTTGGCCTTGGAAAATGTTTCCTCCGTCTGGTGGGTCTACAGAAGTATCTTCACGCCCACGTCATGGCCCTCCGCCTGCCCCCATTACCAGATTTGCCGAGCAGCATCTTTCACATTGCCAGAACAAGCCGTCCCTGCCCTGGGCCAGCCGCACGGTGGTCATCTAAATTTAAAGCAGACACTTGTTCTAGCATCTGTGTTCCGGAAAATCATCTACCACCGACACATGACTAGTATGCACGCGCCAAGTGCCGCTATAATCTCTGTGGACACTCACAATGGGTGACTGGGTGGTATGTCTCTGGGGGGTGAAACGGTGGCACTCAGGCTCGGCGCACGCTCTTCAAAACCGCAGGATGGTGCAGGGCTCTTTCCCCCAAGGTCCTCTGGAGTGGCATCACGTGCCCAGAGACATCCCCAGGCCCGTGTGAAATTAATCCTGCCTTGGAGACCGTCCACACACAGGTCAGGAGCGGTGAGGCCGGGTCTAAGCAACGAACCTCTGGAGCGCTGGCGTGGTGACGAGTACCTTCGCCAGCAAGGTGTGTGCGAATACACGGGTCGAAATGCTGCTGGCCTGCCCTTAAGATTCGGTATGCTGGAGCACATCCCTTGCCTGGCACATGTCATGAACCTTGTCGTCCAGAATTTCTAAAGAGCTACCCGGAGTCCTGGACTTGCCTGCTAAGAAGGCTCGAGGTCTGAGTTCGCACTTCCGCCGTTTCGCACAGAACCTGCTTCGTCCCGCCTGGCCTGCGTTGCAGCGTCAGCCTCAGCTTCGCCTCGCCGTCAACCGTCTCATTGTTGACTTGGCCAACACGCTGGAAATCGCACCCTCCAAAACATGGCTCCAGCTATTGTGGCAGCAGCGCAATGCCAATTACGCAGTACAAGTGACCATGTCCTGACAAGCAGCGCACAGACCTCGAGGGTGTTGACATCCACCGAGAGAGTGGAGCAGGTGAAAAGAGCTCTGCACCATCCTTGACAGTTATTGAAGAAGCCACCAAAAATGGTCATGCGAGACAATGTCCATGTCAGCAATGAGCATTGTGGTATCTAGTTCTGGAACGATCGTTGGACCTCTGAATAAACAACAGGTCACCGCCAGCGATTGAGAGAGACGACACAGAAGCGGTGAAAAAAACCACGGAGCCTTTTCTTCTCCGTAAATCCACCGAAGGCCCCGACAGTTTCACAATATCATCGATCTACATTATGGCAGTGGTTCGGTGGTCCAAGCTATGTGCAGAGGTGGATCGCATCAGCTTCTCAGGGTGCATCATATCAGCATAGCCATGGCTGTGTGTGAAGCTGTGATCCGGAGCAGCGAGGAGTAGGAGGTATTCCTAGAACACCCGATGTTACCGACGTCCCTGCTTGGAAAGAGGTTGCGCTAACTTTGAGGCGGAGGAGGATGGATGAGAAGCTCAGTTTGCTAGTGCCTGTCCTCGACCCAGAGGCTTGGAAATCAAGGGCTCCTCTCTCACATGAGTCTTGGAATGCTCCATTTCCTCCAACATGATCCTCCGCATGAAGGCCATCAAAATGAACAACAGTTACTGGCTTGGCCACCCTCCCTGGATCCCCGTAACAAAACAAAATCAGCGACTTTCCTCCACCCACCCAAATAGAGAGTAAAATGCGGAAATGAGACCTTGCTGATATGATCAACCTGGAGACATCTGTTGCGTCTGCTTCACGGTTCCCTCAAATTTCACGGTGGACTACATCAGCGACGTGACAAGCAGTAGAGTGCCCAAGTAGCAGATACGGCAGCAGCAGGCAAGGTGGGCAGAAGACTAAGGGTACCTCTGGCAATCTTTGTTTACCACCTCACCAACAGCATACAGCAATGCAGGGCACACATCCAACACGACAGAGATCAGCTTAAATCATGTGTCACTACTATCTCGTCTCACACCGATGTTTTTGCATGTTTCCCGACCCAATAGACTTCTGGGTATCCAAAATGGACGAATGGCCCACGCTGGCTCGTCACGCCATAGAGGTGTTGTCGCTGCCCAGCAGCCAGCGTCCATATCTGTAAAACAAAAGCGGCTGAACCTTCAGCCCAGCTGGAGGAGTGGTCATTACAGACAAAACGCAGTCTGGCTTTCCACAGATAATGTGGATCGTTTGACTTTCTTCAAGATGAATCAGGCATGGATCTCGGATTATGATAGTTGTGCCCAATTGGCCGAGGTCACGCGAGAGAGTAGTTGCCGTCTACTTCACATTCCCTTTTCAAACAAACATGGTCCTCTCTTGAAAACATTTTTTTAAATGTCAATCATCTTTCTTACTGCAAATTTTTATTCGCTCGATATTCCAACAGTTCATTTGATGGTTAATTGGCTGTGAAGGAGAATGGTAACTACAGCAAGTTTCATGACAACACCGTAATTCCATTTACTCACTTTATCTTAAGAAGTTTACGCATTGTCATGGTTTTTGAGGTCATGTTGCTGTAGAGATACAGCACATAATCATGGTCCTTTGGAACAGAATGTTACTTCTAAGTGGCATTTCTCCCTCACAATTTTATAATGTGCTGAGAAAGTCATATTTAATAATTTTTTTGGGGTGTCCATCGTTTCTGCGTTAGATACAGCTTATAATTATGGTCCTTTGGTAATAAGAAATGTTGGCTTCTAAGTGGCCATTTCTCCCTCCACAATTTTTAACGATGGCTGTAGAGTCGCATTTTTATAATTTTTTGGATCATGCTGCTTTGACTAATGCAAGGCAATACTGCTACAGATCCTATTAAGAAAAAAATGTTGTTTTCTACCTAACAGTACAGTTTTTTTCTTCACAATTGACCAAAGTGGCTCAATGGTCATGCATTGAATTTTTGGGGCATTTGCGTGACATGCAGCTATACTACAGCCATTCTAAAAAAATGTTGGTTTCTAACAGACATTTTAGTTCTTTCTCAATTGTCAAGAGTGGCTCAAGGAGATGTGCTGTCAGAAACTGGAAAAGGTAGGACATCACAGTTAATGGACAAATATTTGGCAAAATGACTTGTTTTTGCACAGATTTTAACATAGCTATCAATCCCTGTATTGAGACAACCATTTAATAACAAAGAAAAAAAGAGAAACAAAGACATGTGGGATTCCATCCTATTTTAAAAAATTAGTTTTCTAGAATTAAAGTACTAAAAAAGCTTGCAATGAACAAAATATCTGTTAAAAAAAAAATCCTCTGAATTGTAAAAGGGAGGTACAGGAAAACTTGACGAGATGTACGGTTATTCAGAGAACAAGAGAATGGAGCACCAGGCAGAGAACAAAGTACAGAGACCATTTCCTCCCGACGTTGTGTAAAATGAGAAACAAGAATGCCAAGATAAAAGGCACCTGGGTGTAACAGAGACGTTAACCACCAGTAATTCCAAGTGAAGCTAATTGGATCCACACTCTACGATGGGCAAGCGCTACACCCAGGTATTGACTGTGTACAGAGGAAGGCCTGGAGTTCTCACACTCCGCTTCCGCACTCTGCTTCAGCACGACAGTTTATCGTTGCTGGGCGTCATCAGGTGCATTTTAAACACTGCGTGTTAATGATGACATCGTCCAGCCTGGGGCTTTCACCGCACCCAACTGTAACTCCGCCCAGGTCATGCTGTGGCCCAGTACACGTAAAGTCAGATGTCCAGTTTCAACTAAAATGGTGGTTGAAAAGACTCCTTTTTTCGGCACTTTTTAATGTGGGGGTCAAGCAGGTTTGGGCTTCATGCCTGTGGCCTCAGGACAGGTATATGGTCAATGTCCAGTCAACTAAAATGGGTTGAAAGACTCCTTTTTCACACTTTTTAAATGTGGGGGGGTCATGCAGGTTTGGGCTCATGCTGTGGATCCCAGGACAGGTATAGTCATGTCCAGGTGAAACGAAAATGGTGGTTTGAATTGACTCCTTTTTTCCGGCACTTTTTAAAATGGGGGAGTCTGCAGGTTTGGGGCTGCATGCTGTGGCCCAGGACAGGTAAGACAATGTCCAGTACACTAAAATGGTTGTGAAAGTCTCCTTTCCTTCCGTCACTTTATAATGTGGGGATCATTCCAGGTTTGGGGCTCATGCTGTGGCCGCAGGACAGCTATAGTCAATGTCCAGTGAAACTAAAACTGGTGGTTTGAAAGACTCCCATTTTTCCAGCATTTTTTTAAATGTGGGGGTCATGCATGTTTGGGGCCTCATGGGCTGTGGCCCAGACAGGTTATCCATGCCATGACAACTAAAATGGTGGTTGAAAGTCTCCTTCTTTCTCCGCACTTTTTACAAATGTGGGTACATGCAAGGTTTGGGGCCATGCTGTGCCGCAGGACAGGTATATCAATGTCCAGTCAAACTAAATGGTGGTTAGAACAGCACTTCCTTTTTTCCGCAACTCTTTTAAACTTGGGTCAGGACAGGTTTTTAATGTCATTCTGCGGTACAGGACAGATATAGGTTTGTGTCCAGTTCAACTAAAATGGTGGTTGAAAGACTCCTTTTTGCGGCACTTTTAAAAATGTGGGGGTCATTGCAGGTTTGGGGCTCATGCTGCGTTCTTCCAGACAGGGATATCAATGTCCCAGTTCAAGTAGAATATGGTTCAAATCATACTGCCTTCTGGCGCTTATTTTAATTTAAGGTGGGTGATTGCAGGTTTTAAGAGGGTCAGGCAGTGTTATAAGACAGGGATAAGTGAATGGTCTGTTGACTTTTTTTCCTGTGACTTTTATAACCTAAGTATTGTAGTTGCTAAGATGTACACGATCCATTTGACTTTGAGGATTAATTTTCAGCTTCTCCAGCCTTGTTGGGTGTAAACATGAAGGTGTTGGTTGCTCTCGCTCAGCCCATATACTTTAATTGGTAATCCGCATCATATCGAGTGCTTCACTATCGAAAACCCTTATCGATACGCCGATCTATACGACTATCGATCGAGGTCATCATAGCCAAAACGCAATCGCTCAACACTATCCATAATGACTACAGGGGGCATATATCTATCTCTAATGATTACAGGGGGCATATATCTCTATGATGACAGAGCTGATTACATATGTATGTTATATACATGTATAATACTGGCCCACAGAGCTGACAATCAGTCTGCAGTTCTAAAATACTGGTTACCCCATACTATACCCCTAAATGACACAGTATACAGTTTGTTTTTTTTTTTTTGTGTGATTTTATACATCCAACCCCTCCATAACCCTGCCCCTAATAACCATGCGCCCGATAACCCTGCCCCCACTGGGCCATGGAAAAATTGTCTTGCATAAAACTGGTCCCTGGTGAAATAAAGGTTGGGGACCGCTGATCTGTATTATTCAGAGGAGGCATGGGAGCAGGTCATGTGGTCAGATAAGACCAAAATAGAACTTTTTGGTATCGACTCCACTTGCTGTGTTTGGAGTAAGAAAAAGGATGAGTACAACCCCAAGAACACTGTCCCAGTCATGAAGAATGGACAATGACCCAAAACACGCAGCCAAGGCAACTAAGGAATGACTCCGTAAGAAGCTTTTCAAGGTCTTGAAGAGGCCTAGGCAGTCTCCAGACCTGAACACAATCAAAAATCTTTGGAGGGAGCTGAAACTCAATGTAGCACTGAAAGATCAGTAGAAAATGTTTATGGAGGACTGGGCCAAAATCCCTGCTGCAGTGTGTGCAAACTAAGTCAAGAACTACAGGGAAGGTCTGACCTCTGTAATTGCAAGCAAAGGTTTCTTTACCAAATATTAAGTTCTGTTTTTTCTATTGTATCAAATACTTACTGTATTTCATGCAATAAAATGTAAATGAATTATTTCAAAGTTTATAATATGATTTATTTTTTAGATTCTGTCTCTCACAGTTGAAGTGTATATATGACAAACATTACAGACCTCTCCATTCTTTGTAGGTGGAAAACCTTGCCTAATCTCCAGTGTATTAAATACTTATTTCCCCACGGTATTTCATGTTTGGTATGCTTATAAGTGATTTTTGTCTGTCTTATTACCCATTAATAATTTATATTTGCTATAGCTCACCCACTACTTTGATACATGCTTTTATCGTTTCTTGTACAGCGTGGGTCTAAACTAAAAGCTGAAATATGTTTTTGCTTTTGAATAAATCCCTATTCTTAAGCCTGAGGCTATTTTCATGTAACACTATTTTGGTTAATTTTATAAGTATTTTAAAGCCCAAACCGGTGAAGGATCAACAGGCTATTCAGAAGAAGTACAGTAGAGAGGACCGAGACTATAAAGGTAGATTGAAACATATAAGGGTATATATTATAAGATTATATCAAACATGCTAAAAAATTCTGCAACAAATGTACCATATGTAAAAATATTCTAAGGACTCTCTCTTACAGTGTTTTTTTCTAATGTTTTCTTACTTTTATCATTAAGTCACTAATGAAACCTGAAATCACATCTACATACCTTTACCTTAGTATATTCAACACTGTTGTTTTCTTTTTTGTTGTTCAAAACTGTTTTTCAAATACTTGCTGGTATATTACTTTTATGTCTACTCATATGTTAATTAGTATGATGACAAAAATATCATTATTATTAAAATACGTCTGGAAGTAAGCACTACCAGTGTTATGATTATACATAAAATACAACCTTATTGCAATCCTCTGCTTAAGGTCTGAACAATAATGCATGCTGAACAATAGAGTTATGCTGGATAAATTACCTCATTAAAACTTTCCATTAGATTTTGGAAAAACAGACTCTTGTTACACATCTTATGCTTTATCGTGCGAGAA
>JAODAL010065152.1:0-18365 GCA_025379985.1 Phyllomedusa bahiana | reverse complement strand
TCCTGACGGGGGGGAGCTTAAGGGGGGAGTATCATAAAAAAGGGCCGCAGTACAAGAGACAGAGAGAACGAACAGCGGGGGTTTGGGCAATCATGAGTGAAGGGGCGCTGGGGCAGTGAACTGTGCTGCATTTCCGTTCCCGATTGCCAAGGTGCGCAGCAGAGAGGGAATCTGTGGCCCATCAAGTTTGTACACAGACTGCAGCCCCTAAAACACAAACAGAAAGCAATAGCTTTTTTCTGAAAGGGTCAGGGGTTTAATAATCTGCGGGACACATTACTGTAGAGGCAAAAAAAAAATCCCCATCATTCCCAGACCCCCTAAAAGGCAAATGCCATTCTAATTTACAAAGATTAGAAAAGTGAGAAATGTAATATAACTATTGAGTTACATTAGCTTTTCACCCCATACTTTGAGAACCTCTTTTTTTCCCCCACTCACACTTTGAATCCCTCTTTGAGGACCTCTGAGAGAGAGAAGATACTCCGCGGGGGAGAACCCTCCCCCCCCCCCCCCCATTCCCGTTGTTTGGAAAAGCAAAAAACACCCCCAAATCGGGAAAACAAAAACCCCTTAAGACAGACCCCATTTGGGGAAATCAGGTAACAGCTACTAATATCAATTTTGCTTGGTTGTCCATTTTTATATCTTTAAAATTTATTCGTTCTATAATGAAATTTTATACTTTTTATAATATAATCTTTAAAAAAAAATTCACAGCTCTATCCCTATTTTCATCATACACCCCTTAAAAAAGGGCTAAGTCCACAATTAGTACTGCTAACGATAAAATTTAAACATTTCATCATTGACCCCCCCAAAAAACCACATCATGCAACCCTGTGGCTAAAAAGGAAAAAAGGGGAAGATTTTTTACTATTTTTATTCCAACAGTTCTTCACGGTTTAATGTTATAATTTGCTACCTGCTCCAAATTTTCCACTGTGTTTATTCCTTTTTTTTCCTTTTATACTTCAAGATACCTTAAAAAAGGTCTACAATGTGGTATATTGTTTCTAATGTTTGATATCAAATAAGACCAACGAAAAGGTAAAAATACGGGAAGGGGTTTTCCACCCCTCAAAAAAAAAGTGTCACGTGACTGACACCTTTTTCATCTAATAAATTAGCCCACGGGAGCCATTATGATGCATAATACTGTGGGCTATGCCATTATTTATTCTAGAAAGGGGCTTACTAGTTTGGTATTTAAAAACTTATAGGAACTTACTTTTTAATACATGTTAGAAAAGTTTATAATTTCATATTCTATATACAGTATGTTATAACTAAAAACAATAAGTGGACAACCCCTGTAACACCAAAGAATTAGGGCACTTTAAGAAGTAGCAGAAGTCTTCCACAGATACATTATCACTCTAGATACATAAACTATATTAATAGAAAAAAAGCTTTTCATTAATTAAATTATATTTAATAAATATCTGTCAACCTTAAAGGTTTTTTCCTCAATTTCTTTTTTGTTTAAAAATCTTTTAAAAACAATCACTTTAAAAATGTGTCCATAATATGCCTCCTATTCTGATATATCCCCCTTGTTGGGGTGCATCAGCTCCTCAGGTCGCTATACAAAAGACCTGTTCAAAATCTCTGATAGGCGTCAGCACTGGTTGCTATACACAGACCGGCTTTTACTCAGCCTATAAACCAGTAAAACCCCCCCCGAATTTTAAAAACCAAGAAAAAAAAGACTGGGTAAGTGAATAATGTAGTGAGACAACTCCTTTATATATAAAGTTTAACAATGTCTGTTCATAGACTAAACAGCAATTCTATTTTAAAATGATGAAATAAAACATACAATTTTTCATCTATAACACTTCAATAGGTGTTGGCCAAACATTTATTCAGCCAACAATTGTTCTTTTTGACCCCCTTAACATCCCCGCTTGGCAGAGGGCTTTTTTCATGGAGAGATAAGAGATAGCAGCTGCCAGACTCAGCAACTTATCTCTATGGAAAGTCAAAGTATAAGGACACTGAGACTCAACATACCCGACCCCATTATCTGTCAGGAGGCCAAACACATTACAAAAATTGGCCCAAATGACTGGGTTTGGCCAACATTTCCCTAATGTGTTTTGAGTCTTGTCTGATGGCACATGACTTATGGATGATTAACAGAAATATAGAATTTAATTTGGCTTCTGGCAGCATTTTTATTATATTTGCTTTCCAGTATATGTTGACTTTATTATTGACTGCAAATGTTTCCCGATTTTATTTGTTTTGTCAGTGCAAGTGAACAATGCTTATTAACTGGAGTCCAGAATATGGCTGTCACCATTTTATTGCATTTGTACGACAGTAGACATGATCATTTTTTCTGTATATCATTCCAGATAAATAGATTTTTCACAGCAATTTGCAACATATTTACCCAGTAAATTTTCTGAATATAAAAGAACTTTGCAGAATATACCATCAAATACACTGTAAACAAGATTTCCTTTAAATCTAATAAAAAATTATAACACTTTTTTTCAATAAAAAATAAAAATTTTAACTGTGGATTTTTGTCTAGTGTGCGGTATATTCATATATCATGCACACACTGCATATCTTTAGAAATTAAGGACGACATTTATGTACGGAGCTGCTCCAGAAGTCTGGCGTCTTTTCAGCCCAAAAACTGGTGCAGCCCTGTTCGCTATATTTATAATCAAGCACACTCCAAAATTAGGCGCATTATTGGGCGCCCGCTGCACCTTGTAATGCACCAAACGGGGAAAAGGCTGAGGCTGTCGCACACAACCATATGATTCTTTACATTTTTGATTTTGAATGGCAAATCCCACACTTTACTGCTGGAACAGATAACCACGTTAAAGGGGTTTACCGACCCAAAGTGTCCTTTTGTAGCTAAATTATGACCGCAGTAGAACAGGTTATAATTAAGGGGGGGCCAAAAAAATTCTATGCTACTAATGTGCGCAAAAAAATGGCGTCTGATCACCAAAATCCATACATGTCGCCCTGAGTTCCTACTTTATGTGGTTACACATCAGTTTTGCTTCTTAAATGGCCACTCCAGTTTTTTCCCCCCATTCATTAGAAATTGTTTTTTGGGTAACTGTAGCCACTAACTTTGCATGCACTGAACAAGGATTTCTCGGTATGAACAATCATGTTAGTCACTGACCTCTCTCGATTTCCCGAAAAATACTGTTTTTTTTTTAAACTGACAGGAAGTCTGTCTCTCTATGCATTCCTATAAGACTGACTTTTAACTTCCAATTGGAACACATAGAAAGAGTCACATCCAGGTCACACAACCATGCTGTGTGTTTCAGCAACTCAGAGTTGCAGCAGTGAAAATAATGTTTTTCACTGCAGGAAAGCAAATCTCTAAAACAACTTTAAGAACTAAGTGGGAAAAAATGTAGTGTTCCTTAAACAATTGGCTTTATGGCACAATATTATCACATTCCATTGTCACATAATCTTTTATTGTAAAGCCTTAAATTTAAAGCTATAATTTAATACATAATTAATATTTCATATAATTTTATTCAGACTTAATCATCTCATCGAGATAATATATATTTTCACTCCCACTGCTTAGCATGAAATGTCACAGCAATATCTCCGTTATCTTGGCACTGCTTATGTTAGAGCTGTTGAGCAAAGGTAGACCTGGAAATAAGGTGCTTCACTGATACTCACTGTTGCTATCTTCTGGGGAACCCATGACTGGGAAACACTGCTAGTACCCTATATACTTGATAACAGTTTTTGCTACATTATTTATGTTGGATACAATAAGGGCTTGTCCACACGGCCACAAAACAGTGCAAATACCGGTCAGGATCTCCGACCAGTATTTGCACTGTGTCGTGTGAACGGCCCCAAAATATGCAATTTTTAAAAACCATGCGGAACCCTCCATTTTATCTCTGCTAAATGGACTTTGTCAAATGTTTAGTTCCATCGACCCCCCATCGAGTGGTGTGTGCGTATTTTTTCCCTAGAAGATCATAAAGGTATGTTCACGTAATGTTTTTGTGGGGTGTACTTTGGCATCTAATATAGCTCTCATTGAGTGCTGTGTTAAAAGAAGGTATTTCCCGCCGCTAACTCTGCACCGATAATAAGAAGTGACGTCACTTCTTTCGAGTGCATACGTACCAGGGAATATCAAACTAAATAGGAGGCAGGGCCTTTACACTGTTGAAAGTACGCAGTGGCCAGTGCATAATTTCAACATCAGGCGTATTGTGGCGCGTACCTGTGCACACCACAATATGCCGTGTGAACATACCCTAACAGACCATGTTATACTGACAGGCATTGTGTGTGATAAGACGCTTGTTTTCCCTGTTTAGTTTGTTTAGTGTCTATAAACAGGGCTGGGACGATGGGTAGGCAGAGGTAGGCGATCGCCTAGGGCGCCTACCTCTGCCTGTTTCTAAGTGGCACAGGCAGGGGCCCCGAACCTCGCCGGGCTCCAGGCCGCTGCCGTGTACCTGAAGCGCCGGCGGTCTCTGTATGTGCGTCCGTCGGACGCACATACAGCTGAGGGCTTCTGCGGAGCAGAGAGCGAGCGCTTCCTGCTCCGCAGACCGTGTCGGACCGGCTCCGGGTCCGACACTCCGGGGCCGCCGGGTCCTTATAGCGCTGAGGACCCGCCGCGGCCCCGTGCTGCTCAGCTGGGCAGCGTCGCGATGAAGTGAGGACACATGAGTTCAGAATTCAAAGTCTAACATAAGCCCTACTCCTATTTTTCATGGGACTAGGCACAGCCAATGTTAATGAGGTAGTAATGGGAAGAAACCCCATCCTGTAACAAAACCTATAACCCACTCACTTTTGGGTGAGGTTTTCTAATCAACTTTCATTTTGCAACCCAGTTTCCAGGAGGCTTCCAGGAGAATCGAGAAAGTTGTCAAGTATAGCTATAACTAACACATAATATAGTGTAATGAACTATAGATGCATGATTTATGTAAGAAATTTTAAATAGAAAAGAGACACATATAGAGACAATACTATTGGAAGCCAGTACATTTCACAGTTTCATTTTAACTAATGAGTGTGTCCAGGATTCAAGCAAACTGTCTGCTACCTTCAGCAGAACAAAGAGATTTACGCTACTAATATATCAGTAATCTTGTTCCTGTGATCTTGATATATTGAAGAACATTACAAGGCCATAGCTTGTAATCACTGAATACAATCACAGCCGCTCCTGCTGGTGAAAGATCCTCTTTAAATGTTTATTTTATACCCAAATTTGTTGGTACCCTTCCATTTAAAAAAGAAAACCTACAATGGTTTACTGTAAACCAACGATTAGAAATCAAAGATTGCCTTTGAATTGTGGTTCAACCAAAAAATGTTAACCCCTTGCTGACAGCTGGTCATAAAAATGTGCCTCTTTGTTTTTTTTCCTTCCTGCCTTCAAAGAGCCATAACTTTTATATATCTTTCCATCTACATAGACGTATGAGGGCTTTTTTTGGTCCACAGGTATTTGGCCCACTCTGCATACACAAACTGCTAAAGTTATGTCAGGTGTGAATGTACCTTCCCCACACTGCATGTTTCAGCTCTTTCCACAGATGTTTAATAGAATTTAGATCAGGGCTCATCAAAGGCCACTTAGTAATAAACCAATGCTTTGCTCTTAGCCATTTTTGGATGTTTTTAGCTGTCTGTTTTGGGTCATTTTCCTGTGGGGGGACCTATGACCTGCGATTAAGACCAAGCTTTCTAACACTGGGCAGCACATTTCACTCCAAAATTCCTTGATAGTTTTGAGAATTTATTGTACCCTAAACAGAATCAAGACACCTTGTGTCAGATGCAGCAAAGCAGCCCCAAAACATAACCAAGCCTTCTCCATGTTTCACAGGAGGTATTATGTTAATTTGTTTGCATGCTTCATTTTTGTATCTATGAACATAGAGCTGATGTGACTTGCCAAAAAGCTCCAGTTTTGTCTCATTTGTCCAAATTATATTCTCCTAGGAGCCTTGTGGCTTGTCAATATGCATTTTGGCAAATTCCAGTCTCACCTTTTTAGGATTTGCCTTCAATAGTGGTTTCCTCCTCTGTCATCTTTCTTTATTAAAAACGTATGTTTCTATTCAGTCCCGGTGGCTGATCCATTCATCTCCACCGAGGCAGTGAATGGTTATCGTTCACCTCACAGGTGCAGCTAATCACAGGCCACAGCGGTCAGGTGCACAAGAGCATCCGGGAAGTAAGTATGAGTCTTATCTTCTATTGTTTTATCATACCCCGATGAACCAACAAGCTTTTTTAACTCCCAGACCACCCTTTTAACTTAAAACTGTCAAAAGAAATTTATTTCATTGACCATTGTGTTTTTTTTTTCTTTAATGGAAGGGTACTAATAATTTTTATTCAAGTGTGTATTTAGGCCTGGTAATTCCAGTTTTTAGGCCTTTTTCATCTAGGCCTAAAGATTACTTGGCCATGTACATGTCTGTGTATTGTAACCCTAACTACCTGGATTTGTTATATTATACCTCGCATAACATCATTCCTTAATTTCAAGTCTATCCATTGCTGATAAAAAAGAGTTCTTTTCGGCAGCAATTGCCATAGCGTGGAACGTAGAGTTTTTATTGGACAACAGGACTGATGGTCGGTCAAACTCCAGGATCTTTAAAAGAAAATACATAAAAAATTAATAAGAATGCATCATTCTATAGATAAATATAGAAATGTTGTCACTTTTTCAGAAAATTAATTTTATGTTACATTTAACATAAATGCTAAATTTATGTGTATGTATGTTAAAGAGGTATTCCAGCCTAAAACTTTTAACACCTATCCATTATGTAATTCATACAAAATAAATTAAGTTTACCATATAAAGTATAAATTTTTGAAGTTAAATTTGACCATTGTTTTCTTGCTGTTTGATAAATATAAAACAGAGACATCAATATCAATAGAAGGGTCTTCTACTTCTACTGAAATGTATGCCCCATAACCTGCAATCTTACATTTGTTAAATTCAAGGCTTATGCACTTCACCAAATCATGGATCAGCATTGCAATTTGGCACCTATAGTCTACAGTTTCCAAAGGCTGTGATGAATTGGCATTTTAGCCCACATATTTGAACCCCAGTGGCTCTACTAAACTGGACTTAAAGGGAGGCTCCTGAATTGCATAATATAGACAGTAAAAAGCAGCCAGTCTGTAACCAACCAAATCTAGAAAAAAATCCTGCATGCCATATAATGATGTCAACAGGGTGCCTACAGGTGTATAATATTTAATAGACGTAAGGTTCCATTATATAGGCTCTATGCACATGGCACTGCCACCTGCATGAGCCCTCAAAAAGAGTGCAGATTGTTTCTTTATAATAAAAATATGAATTAAAGAAATGCAATTCAAGTGGAAAAATATACAGATTTCTATGCATTTTAATATATACCGTGTTTCCCCAAAAATAAGACCTAGTGCGATTTTTTTCAAGCTTAGAAATATAAGGCCTCCCCTGAAAATAAGACCTAGCGGCAGTCATTGCTACAAGAGCACCTATCACCTCCACACAAAAACACAAGAACTGATCGTAGATGAAATTATTAAGACTTCTCAAATATATGTCATTAACAATCCAGAGGATTTAGCTCAGTATCACAGGGAGAATGGATTTCCTTTCACTTTGTAACTCAGGAGATCCTACAGTAAGCTGTTAGGAGATACCAACTGTGCAGGGGGAGCTGAGGGCTTAGATGCCTGTACATTTTGATCGTATTCTCTCACTACATACACTGCAGGCACAGCACACTGAGGAGATAGTGTGACTGAGGTTACCTGTGGCTTCAGAGTTTGGCTGGTTCTGCTGATGTTTGTGATGACAGGACTACAGTATATTAATAAATTATGATTTTTTTTTTCAACAATAAATGTGAATTCTTCATGGAAAAATAAGACATCCTCTGAAAATAAGACCTAGGGCATCCTTAGGAGCAAAAATTAAGACACTGTCTTATTTTTGAGGAAACAGGGTCAGCAGGATTTTGTCTTAAAACCTGTTAGATTGAGGCCTCTAGCACATATGGTCTAAGAAAATATATCTTGTTTTGTTTATAGTATTTTATTTGTAAATGTATTTAGATCCACAGACTCATTTTGTAACAATATGTTATTTTTCATGGTTAATTTAATTGTCTTCGCTGGCTTAAAGTGAACCTGTCATATGGAACATGGTATCTGATCTGCTGGCAGCACATTACAGAGCGAGAGGAGCTGAGAAGATTGATATATTGTTCTGTGGGGAAAGATTCATTAAAACTTTTATTTTATTAATTTAAATCCCTTCTTATTCTGGGTTTAAGAGTCCAGTGTGGGGGTCTTATCAGTGATTGACAGATATCTCAGTATGCATATTATACACAGAAGGCTGTCAATCACTGATAATACTGACTGCTAGTCTCCTTAACCCAGAATAAGCAGAAATGTAAATTCTACTGAATCTTTCCCTACAGAACAACATATCAATCTGCTCAGCATCTCCTGCTCTGTAGCATGCTACCAATTGATCAGAAAGCTTGTTCAACGTGACAGGTTCCCTTTAAGTTATTTTCTTTAAAGGGGTTGTCTTGCTACAAGGATCGCTTTTATGTTAAAGATCTTGCAAAAACAAGTCACTTTGCAATATGTGTCCATTAACAGTTTCCTACCTATTCCTAGAAATCTCCTCTTGTATGGGCTGCATCAGCTCCTCTGGTCGCTATAGCTACAGACCTGTTTGATCTATCCTGATAGGCTGTCAGCACTGGTTGCTATTGCTACAGACCTGGCTTCTACTGCAGCCTAGTAGAAGCCAGTAAACATGCCCCTGAATTCAAAGTGAAGCCAAGAAAACAGGACTGAGGTAAGATGAATCAATGTAGTGAGACAATCCCTTAAAAAGGTATCCCTACACTTAAGTGATTAGCGTAGGTCCCAATAGTCAGACCAACACCGATCATAAAGCTATGGCATATCCTTGCCATATGCCATCACTTTAGATGGTAGGAACAACCATTAGATCTTGAGAATGAAGGGGCTACAGCAGGGCTGTCCTATCCATTGGACACACTAGGTCGTTGCCCAGAGGCCCCATTAGCATAGGAGCCCGAGCGGTTCGAATTATAGTGATCAAATTTATTTTATATAATGGTGTTATTTGGTAACTGTATCACCATTATTAAGAGGTATCAAACATAAAACATTGCCTTGTAGCTATTTGTATGTGGTTATATAATATATTATTTTATATAAATACATCATTATAGATCCTAGCAACTCCACTGTTTTAAAGACACAGAGAAATGAACCAGCAGCACTCTGCAAATGCCAAGAGCCAGATAATTACTGAATATATGAATTGTTTCATAGTCCATTTCTGTTGCCTACAGTATATATGAAAACTTGAGGCTGTTAGGTTTAATTATCTACCAACTGCAATGTGGCCTTGGTTCAAATGGAGACCTCCTCTAAACAAATACTGTAACCTCACTCGGTGGCTTTCCCGGCCTCCATACTTTTCAGGGAATGAGGGCAGCTATGCTCTATTCTGAGTAAAAAAAACCACCATTTTGGCTCTAGTCTGCCGGAGGAAAAAGGGCATAATAGAGTGTGGTTAGAGGTGTGGCCTGATGTGATGTTATATTTAGGCATGGTTAGAGGCATTGCCTAGTGTAATGTCATGTCCCTGGGCAGGGCCCTGTGCACTGTTTTCCCCGGGAGCCCATAATGCTGTATAAGTGGCCCTGGTTTAGCTTCCAGTCATCAGGTGGTTCTGCAGGGAAATGTGACTAGTTCAATGAATAACTTAAATAAAGCTGAGCTGCACAATCAAGCAGCTTACAACTTATTCTGTATACTATATGCAGTTGAGGGAACTGCCTCTTCAAACATGGATCTACATAACATCAACTTTTTGTGGCTTTTGGGACATTTTTGGGCTTGCAAATAAGTTATCATGGACCCTATTTTATTTAATCTGCTTAGTGATTTTTCTTTAGGTCTATGTATTTTTTAATGTTTATTTAGTAATATACAACCCAATCAAGGCATACAATGCTTTATAAAATTGGGCTTTTCTAGGGCTCTGGAATGGATTAATTCTAAGCTTTCAGAACAAAGTTATCAGTTATCTTGATATGTAATGACAATTTTTTTTTTATTACTATATGATAATAATGTACATGTGAAAACTTAATAAAATATCAGTGACAAAAACAAAAAAGGGGAATGCATTTCTAAACCTTGGCTGTTGCCTCTTCATTCTCAGATTTATCGTGAATGTCCCAGGGGTCAGATGAGGGCAGATTATAAAGTGATGTAGACATGCCATAACTTTTAAAATAACTTTTAAAGTGCATAATATGTTGTAGACATAAATAATATACATCATAGTGGTAAAGATGATACAAATCTTACAAAACATAATGGCCTTCATTTGCACCAAAAAGTGTCATTAAAATTTGGCAAAAAGTGGCACATATTTATTAAGGGCCATTATTATTACGCTTGACAGGTGGGTGTGGCCTCATATATAGTGGGTGTGACCTCGTGGGAAAGTGGGATGTGACTACGAAGCGACAAGCTGCTCTAAAATTTGTACCAAAATTGTGCCAAAATTCTGGCATAGAAAGTGAACCTACAAAAAACTGGTCTAAAAGACAATTCTAAAGCTGCACCAATTTATCAAGCAGCATGAGCCACTCTGATGAATCTGGTGCTTTTTTAGACTGCTTGTCTAAGTTTACACTTTCTATCTTTTAGACAGCAATAGTAGATGAGGGACTGTCTGTTGTCAGGATCTAACATATACATAAATTGAATACTTTGTCAGTTTCGGTCTTGCAGTGGTCTTATATATAATTAATCTGACTTAAGTACTGTTACTTACTTCTCCATGGTCCATCACCATTATTCTGTCACAATGGAACACAGTATTTAGGCGATGAGCAATAATGAGGACAGTGCATTCACTAAATGCATCGTTAATTGTGTCCTGAATCAGAACATCGGTTTCATTGTCAATTGCTGCAGTTGCTTCATCTAACAGTAATATCTAATCAAAAAATAATATTGGAAAATGTCAGTCAATCATGTAAAATGTAGAAAAATACTAAGAGGGTATTAGTATTATAGATATATATGGCATATCTACTGTATATATCATGCCAAAAATGTCTAATAAAAAGTAATATATAAGTAGTCATGCCACTCAGACCCTTACTTTGAGGGAGAACATGCATCTCCTGACTCCCAATTGATGTAGCCTCAGTTGATGCTTTTACCATTAAAGGGGTTTTGCCACGAAGTAAAATTGACGTGGGAAGTTTGAAAATTAAATAATAAGCATTTTCAGCATTCATTATTATTAAAAATTCTGCACCGCTTTTGTTTTAGCTGCTCCTTAGTGATCCATTGTTTACAGCTCATCTCCAGGGGATACGACCAGGGCTGAGAGCTCAGTCATCACCTCTCTTCTCAGGCAGCTACTGAGTGTTCATACCCCGGGTGCTGTCATTCTACTCCTGTCCTTTGGACTAGTTAGTAATAAGTCAAACAGTGCAAATAAAAAAAGAACCCTCAATCAGGGATGTGCATTGATAAAGAGAAAAAAAATCCACAGGTTTGGTTCCTGCCGGGGTTTGAACCTAGGACTCTTGTGCTATAAAGCAAAAATGTTACCTCTGAACTACGGTGTAGCTACTTACAATTCTCTACATAAACAGACCTTTCTTTGACTACAGAGAGGAAAGGCCTGGTGATGTCATCCTGCTGGGTCACATGATATGCAATTCAAACAAATCACACACGCCTCCTTCTGAGCACACAGAGCTGAAGAGCTGGATACAGGAGGTATGAGATGATATCGTGGCAAAACCCCTTTAAAATCAGTAAGTATATATTTATGGCATTTTATATGGATATACCATGCTTTATATTGGAATACCTCATAATCACCAAACTGCATCAATATTAAAAACTGAACCTAATTAGAGATTAATCAATGTAGGAAATTAAACATTGACTATTTAGATCATTAATTAAAAAAAAAAAAAAAAAAAAACTCAAATATTAATGCTTTTGATACATGAGCTGAGGGTCCTTTTTGGCTTTGGGTCATTAGGCACTGGATGAATGCTCAATCTAACAGTCGCTTTGATTATAATCTGCCAAAATCACTCATTGTGCCTCATTGGTCAGTCAAATCTGTCTCTGAAAATGTCAGATACTTAACAAGGGAAATGGGTAATAATGTCTGGATGTATTACTTTCAAAAGTGACCTGTGAAGAATTCTACAAAAGCAGAGTTTTCTTGTAATAGTATTTCTGCTTTAAATACATAGATTAAGTAATCCAGCAGATCCTAAAACATTCCCTAAAAATCATGATGTAACAATAGCACTTCTCTATGATTAATCAATTCCAATACCGGTCCAGCATGTGTGGCACAACTAAGAAATGGTATGCCCTTAATTCCTATGGTTTGCACACATACCTGGCTGTTTCTCAGTAAAGCCCGGGCCATGCACAGAAGCTGACGTTCTCCAACCGAGAAATTGTCACCATTCTCTGTCACGTGAGCGAGTAGCTTTCCCTGCAGCTGTTCTACCTAAAATGTTTATAGAATATATCAGTTATATTGCAAAATGTATTTGACTTTGTCATTATTGAGTATATACATTTTATATATATTGTGTATATTTCTTATGCTGAGTTTAGGCTTAATATGTATACCAAATTTGAAAGGTTTAAACTACCACAATTAAAGGGAATATGCCATCAGAAAATGACTTAAAGGGGTTGTCTCGCTACAAAGAATAGCTTTCAAATTGTAGGGAACACAAAATAAAGACATTTTCCAAATATATTGCTTTGTTCCTCTGTTTTCCCTAAGGAGATACAAGTGAATTTATGACCTCCCTAGCTATTTCAGTTCCCTCAGTAATGGACCTGTAAACAAATCTCCCCCTGCTGTTTGTTCAATGAGATAACAGTGAGTGATGTCATCACACAGGTCTGGGCAGTGTCCACAGTGTCTGTGCTGGCAGGCAGTAAAAAGCTTGATTTATCTCAAGTAAACAGAACTGTAATTAGGGCTTTTGTTAGAGGGATCAGATAAGAAGTCCTGTGAGCAGTTTGAGAAGCTAATCTGATCTAATTAGCAACTGAACAGGCACGGAGCTGTACAAGCTTATGCAAATTAGTCAGTCTGAACCAGGAAGTGACAGAGTATTTCATTCATGCATCCTTTGAAATCCTGTAGGGAGACAACTCCTTTAATTGTTTAAACCATGTTTTTGTGTTAAACATATTTTTAAAGATTTTTTTTGTGACGTTGTTCTTAATTTTACATGTGACTATCCACATTTTTTTCTTTTTTTTAAATCCTGCAATTTTTACTTTGGCTACTAGACCTAATAATAGGCCGGTTCTTCCTGTTCAGTAGAGAAAATTTATCAAAAGTCTCCTCACTATGATTACGGCCAGGATTACAATGAAAGGTGACACCTATATACAGATAACACTGGAGCAACCATTCACTAAAGAAGATATACATCTTGGCCAGGAACGTGTTCTCGCAAATGGATGTATGGGTACATCCAAGACATCTTGCACAGCCTGCACGATCGGCGCTTGGAACCAGCTATATATTACATATATATTGTGGCCAATTAATCCCTTAGATACCGCAGTCAATCGCGACCGCGTAACAAAGGCTTCTGGGTTGCCTGTGACATGACCTTGCCCAGCCATGCACATGGTAATTGACAGGTACAAGATTGCTGAGCCAAGTCCCTTATGGGGACAAATAAAAAGACACAAAAAAATTAAAACAAATTCAGCGCCTTTTTCCCATTACAAATGCCAATCACCCCTAAAAAAAAATTAAAAATACATATATATGGTATCACTGAGTGCTTAATTACCTAATTCTATGTCGTAGAAAAAAAAGACGTTGCGCTATTTGTTAGGTCCACAGCACATAAAATGCAATAAAAAGCCATGAAAAAGTCTGTAAAAGCTGATTCCAAAATGGGGTGACTTCAGGAGATTTCACCTGTTCTGGTAGTTTGGAGGCTTTGCAAATGCGACACGGCACCCACCAAAATCTATGTTCCAAAAACCAAATAACATGCCTTGCCATGCGCCCAAACAGCAGTTTACACCCACATTTAGGGTATTGCTGAACTTAGAAGAAATTGTGCAACAAATTTTGGGGTGCTTTTTTCCCCAGGATTACTTGTGAAATAGAAACATTTTCAGCCAAAACTGCAGATTATTGGAACAAATAACATTTTTACTGTCTAACACTAAAAAAAATGTGCAACATCTGTGGGGTCAAAATTCTCACTACACCCCTTCATATATTCCTTAAGGGGTGTAGTTTCTAATATGGGGTATTTTTAGGGGAGTTTATTAAGTTTTAGCACCTTAGGGTGTCCTCAAACCTGAAATAGTGCCTAAAATTTTTTTTTTTAATTCAAGAAAAAGATTTATTTGCAACAGGCTGTCATAACCGGTACAGATCAGTACATAATCCAAAATGTGGACATAAGGTAAAGAACAAAAGACCTTTTGATAATAAACAATGTAAAAGTCAGCAACAATATAGAATGAAACAATCAGTCCAAGAGAACATTGATGACGATGAAACGTCATCCAAACAGGACAAAATAACAGGTAGTACCCAATCCTGGAACAAACAATCTAAGTGATCCTAAGATACATTAAGCAGCCTGATCATTAGATCTCGTATTCCAAAAAGAGAGAAAAAGAAAGAAAAAAAGAGAGAACAGAGAAAAAAACAAAACAAAAAAAAAAACCCTGGTTGAAATAAATAAAAAATTTGACTAGCATGATATTGAAGTAAGAACAACACGAAAGACAAGACAGCACTTTCACACACAAGCGAGACACGAAAGAACAACAACACAAACACTAAAAATGTTTTAATGAACATGAGACCCCAGAGTCCGGTAGGTGCTCCTCCTATTCTGAGGCTTGTAGTTGAGTTAAATAGTGAACTAGGGCAACCTATAGGATATCTCTAAAAACTGCAGAATCAAGGGAATCAATAGTTGTGTTTCCCTTGTCACATCTACTGTGTTCTACTGAATTATGGATGAAAATTGAAAATCTGCAAAAAGTGAAGTTTCACATCTACTTCCTGTGAAACACCTAGAGGGTTAACTAACTTCCTATGTGCTGTTTTGAATACTTTAAGGGGTTAATTTTTTTTATATGGAGTCATTTATGGGGGTGTCTAACATACAAGCCGCTCCCTAATTTCGTAAAAAAAAGACATTTGAAAAATGATGCCAATGTACAGTACACATATGGTAGATGCTAAATATAAACATTTTTACAACATTTTCATATTTTTTACAAATAAACAAAGATCTATGAACCAAAATTTATCACTTATGTAAAGCACAATGTGTCATGAGAAAGCATTCTCTGAATCACACGGATAGGTAAAAGTATCAAAATGTTATTCTCACATAAAGTGACATATGTCAGATTTAAAAAATGGGACTCTGTCAGTAAGGTCAAAACTGCCTCCGTCAATAAGGGGTTAATTAGAAAAAAACATTTAAACTATTGATGATACATTCCCTTTTAACTGATATATTTTTTGGTCATCCACCTGGATTACATAGAAAGTGCATTACTATTAATGTACACTATTCACAAAAAGTTAGAAATATTTGACTTTTGGTTGAAATTTCAGCATGAACATAAAAGTTCTTGATAATTTTTTCAAATGTAAACAATGCTCTGCGGAACCGGATGATCAATACCACACAACTCTAGGCATGTTTAAGGGAAATGAGAGGCAACCAAGTGTCACGTCAGACAATTCGTAGTCATTTACATAAGCGTGGTCTGCATGCTAGACGACCAGCAAGGGTACCTGACCGGTACTTGCATAGCGCTCTCCTTGATGTCTCCAGCATCGTTGGTGGCCATTATTTCTGCTCAGAGTGAATTGACTTTCATCACCGAATAGTACTGAGGATCACTGGTCCCTCATCCAGCATAGATGCTCCTGGCTCATGCAAGATGATGATTCCTGTGCCTGGTGGTGTGGTCAGGTCATCTAGCACACAGACCAAACAGTTACGAATGGTCTGACGTGACACTTGATTGCCTCTCATCTCCCTTAAATTTACCTGGAGTTGTGTGGAATTCATCACCCAGTTAAACAGGGCATTTTTTTTTTATCATGAAGCAGTCATCTGTGTGTGATATAGCCAAAGGACAGCCACATCTTTGCCTTTCTGTGACTCTTCCAGTCTCTCTCTACCTCTGTTACAACCTGTTGTTGACACACTGTGATGCTCTAAGCTCATTGTCCACCTCTGTCTAAGAGCATCCTGCTTGAAACCTCACAATGACAATGTACTGTTGATCAATTGTAAGGTGTTGTCTTGGTCTCATGAGTTCAAAATGTGAACAGCAGGATGAGGAGGACTGTTTAAATCCCAATTCAAATAGAGCCCCTAAATTTATTAGGCGTTTCCAGGTTTAAACACCTGTTGTGAATTTTGCAATTAAGCTCCTTGTTATATAGAGATCAGCAAGTTGTGCCAAAAGTACTAAAACAGTGAACAGTTAGACATGTGCATCTAAAGTTAAGAGATGGTCTCCTTTAGTAAATTTAAAAAATGTTTAAGAAATTAAAAGTTGAAACCAGAAGTTTACATACACTATATAAAAACACACATATGCATGTTTCCCGCACTATCTGACATGAAATCAGAATAAACCTTACCCGTTTTAGGTAATTTAGGATCACCCAAAAATTTGCCAAATGCTCGAATAATGAGAGAGCATTTTAAGGCATTTGTATTACTTTCTGAAAAGTCAAAAGTTTACATACACTAGGATTACTATGCCTTTTAACAATTTGGGACAGCCCGTATGATGATGTAATGCCTTTGGAAGCTTCTGACAGGTTTATTGACAACATCTGAGTTAATTAGAGACACAACGGTGGATGTATTTCTTTATGCACACCAGACACATACTGCTTATGTGTGTTACATCATGGTAAAGTCTAAAGACATCAGACAAGCCATAGGGAAGAGAATTGTGGACTTGCACAAGTCTGGTTCATCCTTGGTACGCCACTACAAACAAGATGGGAATGTCCAGCCCTGATACCGCTCAGGAAAGAGATGGGTTCTGTGTCGCCGAGATGAATGTGCTTTGGTCTGTCATGTGCATATCAACCCAAGAACAAAAGCAAAAGACCTTGTCTGGCGGAAACTGGTAAGATTGTGTCATTATCCACAGTATAACGAGTACTGTATCAACATGGGCTGAAAGGCCACTCTGCCAGGAAGAAGCCATTACTCCAAAAGAAACATATAAAAGCCAGATTAATTTTTGCAAATGCACAAGGAACAAAGACCTACATTTTTGGAGATGTCCCGTGGTCTGATGAAACTAAAATTGACTGTTTGGCCATAATGACCATCGATACGTTTGGAGGAAAACGGGAGAAGCTTGGAAGCATACTGCCAAACTGGTTACAAAGTGGCTTAAGGATAACCAAGTCAATGTTTTGTAGTGGCCATCACAAAGGCCTGATCTCAATCCTATTGAAAATTTATGGGCAAAGTACGTGCAAGCAAGGTGACCTACAAACATGGCTCAGTTACCCCTGTTCTGTCAGGAGGAGTGGGCCAATGTAACGGCTGAGTAGTGGATCCGCTGGTCCACCGCAAACGATGGTAGTTAAGCCACGCCAGGGAACGGAATCTAAGTAGCCCCCGGTTTTCACCAGAGCCCGCCGCAAAGCGGGATGGACTTGCTGCGGCGTGAGGCTACCAGGTCGTCCCCCCCGATGTGACTTGCCTGCGGTGGCAGCCGAGGTGCAGCGTGGTACAGAGTCGTAGTCCGAGAATCGTAGTCGTAGACAGGCAGGAGGTCAGGGCAGGCGGCAAAGGTTCGTGGTCGTGGACAGGCAGGAAAGTCAGGTATTGCGGCAGAGTTTCGGAGTAGAGAAAACGTAGCAAGAGGTCTGGTACACGGTAAGGCGAGAATATACTTAGGGAACGCTTTAGATAAGGCACGAGGCAACATAGATCCAGCACCGAGTGACAGTGAGCGTAACCTTAAATAGAGGAGGCGTTTGGCAATTAGTCAATTAAAGGGACGCTGGCCCTTTAAATCTTCGAGAACGAGTGCGCGCCTTAGAGGACGGGCACGCGCGCCTCGGCCGGCAGAGGGGCGGACGGCGGAACGATCAAAAGGGGAGTCCCTGTGCGCCGCGGGCCGCCGCTCGTCCTGCGGCAGGTCGTTCCCCCCGGGCCCGGCCCAAACCCGGGGGGGCAGAC
>JAODAL010065151.1:0-18365 GCA_025379985.1 Phyllomedusa bahiana | reverse complement strand
TGCTCTCTGGGTGTTGACTCAGCTTTCCCAGGTAGCTAGCACCAATTCTGACCATGGAATAACAATTGTTTGACAGATAATTTCATTAAGATTACATAATCCCCCCGTGGCTTTTATAAATGATGACTATGGGAGGCAAGCGGGAAAAGTGCACGGGATGCTAGTGTAAACAGTTGGACCTGCGGCCCACTTTGGAGGAGAGAACTGGTGTAAATGGATCTGGAAAAAAATAAAGGTGCACTCTTACTGTACTGTATATTGTAATTTCACTCCTGGTTAAATGCATAGTTTCATACTACTAATAACGTGTCTTATATTGTTTTAAAATATTGAATTTTATAATATTGGATTTTCAAAAGGTTAATTGGACCCATAGCCCTTAATCTTAATAGTCTGTCATTATTACAATCTTTGGAGGATAGACCCAAGATGTTCTTGGTGCTTGAACATCAATATGTACATTTCTAGTCCTTTATATCTGCTACGCCCTCCTGTGTTAATTCCTATATGATGGAGTTGTGTATTTTTGTTACTCCCCAACATAGCAGCATTGGACCCTACTTCCTATATCAAATGTAAAGGAGTCAGGGAGACTATGAGTCAGGGGGATATGTCTCTTGTGACTCCTGCGAGATCAATGCTGCTCATTGTCAGGCTGCACTGTCCTTTTGGGGGGTTGTCATGTTGATCCTCTGCTGGCCTGTTGGATAAGTCAACATTGCTAGGAGCAGGGGGCTTCGGGTAATTTGAGGATATAGTTTTAATGGCAGCTGCTCCAGAAATTGTGTGATGGGTTTGCTAAAAATTAGTTCCAAGAGTGGCTAAGGTGGAATAAGAGTGGCCATCTTGAGAGGAGGACAAGGACTGAAAAGCATTGACCCCAAAAAGTTTAACAAAATAATGTTCAAAGTCCCCTTGAGGGGGGAAGAGCGGCCCTTTGGGTTTTTTTTTATTCCCCCATGATGAAATTTAATTTCCCAATGGGCACATGTCCCTTTTAAGAGCCAGAACCGGGTTAACCAGAACTGGAGATTGGTAAGGTAAGTTAACCCCCCAAAACACTTTTAAAAAACCAACCGAAAATTTGGGGTTTTTGGGAAGGGGTTAGCAATAGAGTAAGGTTTTGAGAAAAAATGTAGGTAAAAGATGCCCAAACCAGATTTTTTTTACAAGTTTAGTTGAACATGTGTCCAACCAAACAGGGACCTATTTGAGCAACACCAGTTTTGAGATTTTCTAAGCCTGATGATAACTGTTTTTGGGGATTACTGTTGGTAATGTTATTGTCCCGGTAATACTACCCCCCTTGCTATTTGGTTTTGTTAAGTTTTAATAGACTATTTTTGCTTTGAGGGCAATATGAATTTGGTGATTAATTTCTTTACTGTTGTGAAAAAGGATTTTGAAATAGGAATGGGTAAAACATATACAATGTACAGGAGGTTGGACATTATAAAATATCTGTTTAGATTTTTTTAGCAGCTTCATGGCAAAAGGGTATTGTAAATGAAAGTGTAGTATTCGAGGTATTGGAAGATAATTGTAGTTATATAACAGATATACGTTGCATAGGATACTTATCACTAGACTATGCAGGGATTTTTTGGACTAGTAAAAAAATGCTAGTCAAAAGGTTTTATATGGTGAGACAAAGATTTTGAACACTTACTGATTTACTGATATGTATTATGAAGTTGAAATAGTAAATAAATGATTCATGTAAATTTTGAATGTAGGGAGGTCAACATATAATATGTTGTCTACGAATGCAGCTATTAATGCTCTGTTCCTACATAAGTAATCAATTATATTATGGGTTTTTGACTGTTTTTCTATAAGAGTAGAATAGATACCACTAATTGCAACTTGGTAATAGAGCTTTCCTCACAACTTACTTAGTAGAATTATCAAGGTGTCTTTGTCCTTGGTATGTGAAGACGAAGGTTTAATATTTTATATCTGTTATCCTCTTCATTTTTTCCAAAAAGAAACCCTTCTAAATATGTGTTTATGAGCGTGAGATGAATATTTTAAGCAAGAGAACAAGTATATTTGCAAATAATTTTACATCTGAGTTGTGAGCGGAATTGGTAGGTGCTGCATTTTATTAGGTCTTTCCTGTCTTTATAAATAAATGTGAAATGTGCCATATCTTTGTTAAAGTTTAGTTAGATGGGGAAGTAATATTGGTTTGGAAGGTAAAATGTAATAAGAGTTTGGCCAGCTTAGCCAAGACACTTTTTCTTTACAGCATTCTGAAGGGTCCCAAGGTGTTTGCTTTCCTTACATCGTGGGAACCCAGTCCGACGATTGTTGTTCAGGCAATTTAAAAAGTTTCCAACCAACTAGTGAAATTAGCAACATTGTAATAAGAACCATAATTTATTAGATGTGTTTGCTATTGAGACTGATAATATCCTTCTTGGGAATATATTAGAGTAATGTAAGCATTTACTCTTCTTTGTTTGATCTGTGATAACATAGAATATTTAGTTTGATTTTTTTCCCCAAGTGGGCCTAGTATGTAACTAAATAAATGGAGGCAACCTATTCACTTACACCTGGGTCCCTCTTCAGATTAAATGTGTAAAGGGGCGTCCAAAATGGAAATTGGAACCAGCATCAATTTGTAAAGGGCTGTTATGTATCCTCAGGACCACCGCAAGCGATGATAGTTAAGCCACAGCCGAAGGAACAGAATCTAAGTAGCCCCCTTTTTCAACCAAGAGCCCCCGCAAAAGCGGGATGGACTTGCTGCGGCATGATCTACCAGTCATACCCCTACATGCATGCGATTGCGGCCAGATTGCAGCGAGGTACAGCAATCGAATTCCAAAGAATCGAAGGTCTGATGGCAGTCATTAAGGTCAGGGCAGGGGCAATTTTCGAGTCGTGGAAAGGCAGGTAGGTCAGGCAGGTGGCATAGGTTATCAAGTCGAGATAACGTAAAGCAAGAGGTCTTTACACGAAAGAGAAGAATAAGACTTAAGGAGACTCTTTCTCTAAAGGCTGGGGGCAACATGATCCAGCAAGTGAATGATTGCGGAGCGTATCCTAAAGATAGGGAAGCCCCGGCAATTAACCAATACCGTGACCGCTGTGCCCTTTAAAGTTTCAAAGAAACACACGGCGCGGCCTGCTAGGCGTACACAGCTGGCCGATGGCCGCAGAGGACGCGGACGGGACATGAACGGGGCCAGTGAGTCCCCGAGCAGGAGCCGGACCACCGACATCCGTCTCCGAATACCAGCTGCGGCACCTCCCGACCCCGGCAGGCTCCCAGTTGGGGCGGCCCACGGGTGCGCCCGCTGTCCCCACGGCCTAGGTATCGGGGTGGTCAGACTCGCAACACAATTCTTCAATAAAATAGCAAATTTATTGGAAAATAGCATAAAAATGTCATGCATGGAAGAGCAGAGAAATAAAAATCCACCACTTATGCAATTTGATCTGCAACTAAGTTCATAGCATAAGAGTAGAGATGGGCAAATTGATTCTAAACGAAGTATTCGTTATTACAATAGTCAGGAAACATCGCTTTTCGGAACGAAGTCCGAACTTTGGGGTTAGCTTCCGTTAACGATAGTGATCTATGTGATTGATAAAAGTGGCTGCGTAGCAAATGGCGGTTACAATGGCCAAAAAACTCTGAAGAAGAAGGCGCTAGCCTCAAACAAGATGCAGAAGAAGCCAAATCATAGACCGTCGGGATGTCAGTTACAATCACCTCACTATATAATCCGGAGCCTGCGACGCTGGTAGCTCATACCGGCACTCACTTTACAGATTCTGGAAGTTGCAACGCCGCGGCTGCATTGAATATGCTGATACATAGAACTCTCATTTTTGGGGGAGTTGTCTTCAGCTTGTTCTCAGAGACTGCTTCTCATAAACGTTACTAATTCTGATTTTGTTTGGTATTGGATCTGAACAAGTGTTCTCCATTGCAGTCTGCATATAAACATTTTAATGCTATCTGCTTACAGCACATTAAATACCCAAAGGAATCTAAATCTTTCCTGATGTATCATTGTAAATAACGCGTTTTTTACAATACAAATACCACTTCATTTTTGCTGCTCAATTCTTATGCGCAATTTACATCCAGGTGTTTTAAAAAAGACGTTGTTTTCTGCTGCCTGTGGTGACTAAACAGAAACCGTTTAATTTCACCGCGCCAAAAAATTACATTTTACCTGTAAAAATAAGCAAAAAACAATACGAAAAAGGTCCACAGCGAAGGAAATTACAATTTTACTCTTGAGGTGTATCGTAAAATCACGCCAAAGTAACACGCTTACAAAGCTCGTATTGTTTAGGTTGACTCAATTCTTTTTGTGCGCAATTTACATCCAGGGGTTCAACTAGAGTTATTTCTGCAGTTGTGTACTCAGTGAAAAAAACTTTGGGTTTTTTCCACCGCCACAGAAAAATTCTGTAGCATAATTCCATATCCGGAAGTAATTAACCCTGTTGTGTGCTTTTTATAGTTCAGTATTATTTTTAACGGCACATAACAAGACAATTTCCTGCCCATTTGTGAGCACAATTTATAATCCATGGTTACTCCCCAAGCTAGTTACTGGGTTCATTAGAGTCGAATACAGGTGTTCATTTAAACATATACAGATATCCTTAGAACAAACCAGTGTCAGTACATGTTAGAAACACACAGTATTTCATACATAGAGTGTCAGGCTCCTTCACCTGCGAGTGGCATTGGCACAAACATTCCTTGTCAGAGCCCAGAGTCACAGCACAGTCAAAGGGGAATTCGCAGCAGGGTCACTCGGGTGAGGCCACAACTGCCGCGTCATCTAGCAGCTGGTACTGACTCAGCAACCCATTGTTCTGAATGGATTGACTAGTCACCACTTCCGCCCAGTGACAACTTGACAACCCCACCAAGAGACGTTGGAATTTCAACACAGACCTTATTTAGGATGGCCCGGAGCGTTTCACGGCCCTCACCTGTCCCAAACCCACCATCTGACCCATGCGGTTCCCTCAGCCAAGATTCTACTTATGTGTCCTGGGCTCAGCAGCCTCTAAAAGAGCGAGGATAAACATTTTGAAGAGGCAGACATCAGCTACTTTGCAGCGAAGAAAAATGGGGCCAATATTCCCCGCTTCTTGCAGTATGCGCAAAGGTAAGATAGGAGAGTGGGCATTGGGAGGTCCATTTTGAGGATGGTTCATCCTGCGTGCATACCAAGACCGTTATTATGACAGCAAGTGACAATTGAAATCACAAATATATGATGAAGTATCCGACCGCACTTGGGAGCCTGGTGAGGCAGAGGCCTTCACAACGTCTAGAGAAGAGGGCGTCGGCTTCTCGTCAGGCATCGTGTCGGCAGCCAGCAAGTGGGTTGTTGTGTCCGCGAGTCCAGCAAGGGTATCAGCAGTGGTGATGTCGTGAAGCCCAAGCGGCCAGAGGGGTAAGAAAACCCGCTATGCAGGCTCCAAGTAATGTTAAGCTTCACATGTGCACAGCGATGCAAGCTGGCGGTAAGTATTCACTCATTGCAGAGCGTTTTTGCCAGGTGAAAATCATTACCTACAGCGGTGTGCAGTTCTAAGCTAAGACACATCCCGGAGATTGCCGAATATGAAAAGGTAAAGAGATCTGTGGCAGAAAAGTGAAGGCGTGGCCAGGAACTAAACTTATGGCAACCACTCCCTGCTGAGTCAACACGCAGCGTCGACCATCCGGTTGCCTGGGAGAAAACTGGACCTCAGAGTGTTGGCGTGATCCCATCCCTGCGCGCCGTGCCGCAGCTTCAGCGGCCATGGCACGCATTGCCATTGCGCCAGTACAAGCTCCACCACCTCTGCATAAGGGAGCTGTTTCTCTTTGACGATCATCTTCGGTCCAGATGCTCCTTTCCTACCTAAGTCATGGCGCCAGCAACTTTCAGCGAGCGATTGCAAAAGACGCACAGTATGTCTTCAACCATCCAAGGAGCAGCAGCTGACCGAGCTCCTGTCCAGTTTTATTGAACTTCGCCAAGTCCTTCCCTTTCCAATGTTGACTCTGTGGAGCACCGTTCAGGAGCTAAAGGCTTTTGCCGAGAGAATCGAGAATGGAGAGTTCGCATGCCGTATTTCCTTTCCAAAAGGCATACACACTTCATAAAAATTTAGAACAGAGAATGGTCCAGTCGGCCATTGATCTTATCTTTTGTTTCCAAGGAGCAAGCGTCAGCATGGAACGTCTTGGAGCTGTAACTTACTTCAGGGCAAGTAGCATGTCCCCTTTACGCCCCATTGTATTAATGTGCTTCCTGCCCAGCACACCCAACCACAACTAGTACAAGGAGACGCCGCTGTTCCCTCCTCCACGTTTGTTTAAACTGCGGCTCTGCGCCAATGTCGTGCCTCCTCCTCCTCCACCACCACCACCATCTCTAGCCAATCCACAAGTTACTGTCTCGTCATACCACTATGGAGATAGTGAGCACCTGCGGGTACCGCAGTTCAACACAGCTGGCTTGCCCGCGCGAAAGAAGTCACACATGGATGAACTGCTGCCGCGTCATGCGCAAGAAAACCGATGTTTGCAGCTCTGACTGGGCCCGCCGGGGATTCGATTGAATCCCGCCGTGGGCTCCCCCGAACTGCCTGTGTGGCCCCGGAGGGTATGCCATCACTCCTCGTGCCCGGCCGCGCATGCCGTAACGGAACGCACGGACCTGCGTCCCGAGCGCCCATGGAGACCCAGCCTGGGAGTTATGGGCTACATTCCCCTGACTCCCGGGGCTGCGCGGATGTCAGCGGAGCCAACGCGCCACTAAGCGCTCGCGCTCCGTCGTGATCTCCCGGCAGGCTTGAAGTCGCTAGGCCTTCAGCCTGCCGGGCGAGCCGTCCCCTAATAGCTGCTGACGAAGGCGGCCTGCTACGTCACTTCACCGCAGTCACCTATGAGGGCAGGACAGGAGCCGGCGAGGAGCCTCAGAGCGGCCCGGACCTGCCAGTAGCGTGAGTCTAGCCAGGAAGTGAGGCTGTAGGTATTTTGTTTATTGTTTTTTTATTAAAACTATCTAAGGGTGCCCTGCTACTTATGGGGGCCCTGACTACTTATGGGGGCCGCAGGCAACTAATAGGGGCCCTTGCTACTGTAGGGTCCCGACACACAAAGGGTGGCCCTGTCAACCAAGGGGGGCCCTGACAACAAATGGCGGCCCTGACTACTAAGGGGGCCAAACTACTAATGAGTGCCCTGACTACTAATGGGGGCCCTGACTTACTAATGGTGGCCTGACTACTAAGGGGAGCCCTGGCTACTAGGGGGCCCTGTGCTACTTCATGGTGGGCCCAGCTACAATAAAGCTGGGCCCTTGCTACTAAGGTGGGGCGCTTGCTACTAAGGTGGCCCTTGGCTACATCAAAGGTGGGGCTCTAGACAGCTAAAAGTATGCCCCAGACTACTAAAGGTGCCCCTGGCTGTCCTAAGGGGGCCCTGCTTTCAATTAAAGGGGCCCTGACTACCTAAAAGAGGGGCCCTGGCTACATAAGATGGGGGCCCTGACTACATAAAGGAGGTCCCTGATTACATAAAGGGGGAACCCTGACTACTGAAGGTGAGCCCAGGGCTCATAAAGGGTGCCCTGATCATCCAGTAAAGAGAGGTGGGTCCCAGACTACCTAATAGGGGGGCCCTGACTAACTAAGGGGTGCCCTGACTACCAAAAGTGGGGGTCCCTGTATTAACCCGTAGAATGGGGCCCTGACTAGCTAAAGGGGGGCCCAGTCTACCTAAAAGTGGGGCCTGACTACCTACCACTACTATAGGGTGGGCCCTGACTTTCCTGGGGTCCCACACTATCTAAATGGGCGGACTTACTGAGCAAACTAGCAAAAGAGACCTCTACTACCTGTATACTACCTAAAAGGACCAAAACCTGCATTTATACTCCCTAAAAGAGACCCCTAACTGCCTGTATACTACCTAAAGGTGGCCTTATAGTTATCCCCAAAAGAGACCCCTAACTGCTGTATACTAGACTAAGAGAGGCTTAACTGCCTGTATATGTAACCTTAAAAGAGACCCCTGAACTGCTGTTAGCTATCTAAAGGAAGGCCTTAACTGCCTGAATTAATACTACCTAAGAGGAGGCCCCTCTAACTGCCTTTATACAACCTAAAGGGAGTCCCAACTACCATGTATACTCTGCAATATCTCCAGGGGGAGGTCCATATTCCCCACCCTCCAACCCCGACGAGTGAAACTGAGGTCCTCTAAGTATGGCATGTACCTCAGCTCTCCCAGTCCGCTGGTGCCGTTTGTACAGATGTGGAATCGGTAAAGAAGTGTTTCGATTGAAAAATTGAGGATTCTAAGATGATTTGTGTGTAAATACTGCAGGGATGATATGTCCGGACAAATCAAATGACTGTAGTGGAACGGAGCATATAAAAAGAGAAACAAGAACTACTCTTGAAGAAAAAGAACGACTCCGTTAGGTCCCTGATTTCATGGGTTTTTATTTTACTACTATATTGTATCAGAGCTGAAATTCACTGTTATTGACCTGCGCAGTGTCTGACCACTATGTGGGGCAATACATTACGTGAAATCCCTAAAAATCTTTATGCTATCTATTTAAATTACATGAAAAAGCTTTGAGAAGTCTCGTTCACAGATAATATGTAACAAAATAAGTTGTAAGCTGCCCACTCGGACTTCAACGAGAACACAATATGGCATTCCACACAATCTTTTACCTCGTCAATATATCCACAATCCATGCCCTCACATGTTGTCAACGCAAACCTCCATTATCCAAGAGAGAAAAAAAAAAAAAAAAAAAAAAAAGAAACCAACCTGCAAGCTGCCACCACTTAGACAGCTTGTAAGAGTGGCAGTGCAGAAAATTCAAAATGAGGCACCCTTTCCTCCCCATGAAAGTTAAAATCAATTAATACACCAAATATAACTGTATGGTACTGCAAATCAAAAAACAACTACTGGAAAAAACATATGCAAACCGTGGTTGCCACGGTCAAGGTGAGCTGCTGCACACACATATATAAAAATATAATAATACAATGTACACAACGCACGACCACCGCCAGCGGCACACTCCTGCAAAAGGGCAATAAGAATTACGTGGAAAAATCCCAAAAAGAAGTCATTTATGCTATCCATCATCATGAAAAAACTTTGGAGATTTCTCATTTCACAAAATTGATCAAAAGATTTTTATGCCTGCCCACGACTTTTCAACGTTGAATCTCAATAGGGCAGTAGCCTTCACTATCTTTTACCTCACAATAGAGCCACATCCAGGCCTCTCACTGGTCAACCGACCTCCTTTATCCAAGAGGAAAAAATTAAATAAACAACCCAACCGAGCAAGTCTTCACCTCTTTATGACAGCTTGTAAGAGTGGTCATTAGTGTCAAAATCCAAAAAGGAGGCACCCTTTCCTCCCCCTATAGGTATAAAATCAATCAACAAACCAAATATAATTGTATGGGGTTCAGCACACAAACAACACATATCTGAAAAAACATAATATAAGCAAACCTTGTGGTGTGCCCCCTAGACAGGGCTGGCGACACACACATAAAATATATATATATATATATATATAATATATGGTGAATGTGTGTCTATATATATATAAATATATATATATATATATATATATATAATATAAATAAATATAAATATATAGTATATACACATGTAAACACGCACACCACCCCACAGCGGCACACTACTAGCAAAAAGTGCAATACAATAAGAGGAATATCCCTAAAGATCATCGAGGTTCAGCTTGCAGTATGGGATTTTTATTTATATTTTTCTCTCCTGGAAAAAGTGAGGTCGTTAACCAGTGAAGGCCTATGATGTGCTCTAGTTGAGGTAAAAGATAGTGGTAGGACTTGCATATTTTGAGATCACGTTGAAAGTCGAGGGCAGCTAAACATCTTTTGATCAATTATGTGAACCGAAGAACTCCAAAGTGTTTCATGACCCAAGTTGTCCTCTAAATGGCGGTGTTGTTAGGTTATATGTTGTCATTAGTATAGTGGTAGTTGTACATGTGTCCCCTGACTGTAAAGTGAATTGAACAACTGCCTCAGTGGATAGGAGTTACACTTTTACTTTCTTGTTGGGTTTTATTTAGAAGGTGGTGAGTGTGCGTGACCAAGGAAACAGGAGGAGGGATATTGTATGTGTGGTGGAGGGGATATTGGTAATCTGCTGTAGGGGGATATGTATTGGGTGTAGGGGGATATGGATGGAGCTACTTAGCCCATGTGTCCTATGATATGCAAGACTGACAGACGTGTGAAACAGACAGAGTATGTGTTAGATAGACAGATAAGGTGACTCTCTAGACAATTGTACTACACAATACAGTTCTTTTTGCACAACAGTAATAATGTACAGGTAACATGTGTGAGCCTCAATTTATGTCCGAGAGCCGTAATATTTATAACAGCAACAGTAGGGTGGCCCCCAAGATCAATCTTCCGTGTGGGCCCCAGACTCCCCAATTTCCTACACTTGAATGTGTGGCTTTCCCTCCGCGTGCGCAACTTGCAAAACCCGGAACGATGTGAAGGCAAAGGTAGGAACAGTGGGAGCGCGCGGGAGGCTGCCACCGAGGAGAGGATTGGTCCATGGCCATGTTTTCAATCTGGTTGTGAAAAGTTTCCTGAAGTCTACCACCGATTCTTCAGAAGATTCTGAAAAAGGCCAGGAAAAACTTGTGCATCGCAACGTTCATACCAGTTCCTACAAAGCCAGAACACGCTCTTGAATTGCAGGCAGAACGGTTCCTCACCCCAACAGCACTCTGAAAATGCAATGGTTTCCACCCGTTGAATTCCATCCTGTCACATTTTGGACCGAATGTGATTAACATGAGAAAGGCATTAACGATATTTTTAATGATGACCATCGACAGATACTCCCCTGTGTAACTTGATGTCGCCAGTGGTCCAGCTCAATCGTGAGCACCTGCCGTTTGTTTGATGCCAATCGAGGAGCCACTTAATTTTGTCAGCTCGTCCCAGGACTATACGATGAATAACTCATCGCAACGCATTCTGTCCTGGAACAGTATCTGAAAATTCTGTGCTGGGCTGGGACTGGAGACGTGGAGCGGATACATCTCGGTGGCCACATGAGACCGGTTGGGGACTGAAATGGAGAGGAGGAGGTACATGGAGCAGAAGCATTGACTGCGTGAAATGATGGATTTTCTACCCAGGTGACAAGCGAAGGAGGATGGCTGTGCAGCTGAAGGAGGTAGATGAGATGAGGAAGACAGGCAGATACCCTGCAAGCACCATGGCAGTATACAGTGGAAATGGCGGCCGGTAGCCCCTCGGAGTCACTTGTGCATATGGCCCGCAGCATGCTGATTTATGCCTGGCTAGTGACACCAAATATCATCATCCAGCAAGGATGACTTCTGGCTCTCCACCCTATTGGACCCTCAAGCTACCGGTCCAAAATGGGAGCCCCTTTTTTCCAGCTAACTGATAGGATTACAAACCAAATACTATAGGAAATCCTCACGAAGTCATTGTGGCCGCTAGCGTATGTGCGCATCGTCCCCTCCTCTGACAGGTCTGACCGGGGGTCCTCAGCGATACACGTACTACTCTGCGCCGTGGCTGCTGGTGAAGGTGGGGGGGGGGTAGGGCAGTCTAAGTACCCCACTGCCATGCACAGCAGCACAGAACCTAAATTCTGTCTGTCTGGATTCAACTTGATGAGTCACTTCCTTCACACCCGCCTATTGAGAGTGTGAAGTTCTCCAGCACGCTGCACAGCAGGGACATGAGCAGTCCCCGAACCAACAGGTAGTGGCCCTTCCTTGACAGCACTTTTTGTCCGAACCCAGTTAAAGAACCGCTGGACTACAGGTCAGCCAAACTGGATGTGTGGCTGCAACTTGCCGATTTGCCAGAGAGGAGAAGCTGTCCTGCCTGGCCAGTAGTGTGGCATCAAGAGGGTGTATAGTGCGGCGTGGGCCATCGTTCCCCCAACGGAGAAACCACGCTTTCACGGGAAATGTTGAACGAAGTAACCTTGTCAATAGAATCAGGGTGGATCGCCAGGAATTTCTCACACATCACCATGACCTTAAGTCTTCGAACCTAAGCATCAACCATAACGCCTCACCCAACTGTTAGAAAATGGGTTAAACTACCTGCCTCAGCCAGACTATCATTGATCCATGCCACACCCAACCCGCCTGATGCCACCCAATCTCTGACATATATCGCCATCAGCCACCAAACATCTTTACCCAGTTTACTGGAATTGCCGACCCACTTCCACAATCTGTTCATTGTTCCACTCTATTACCTAACTCATGCTGCTGCTTGCAGTTTCCCTCTGTGCCGTGACATCCACACTGTGTACATTTGAGGCCACTCACTTGACCTCATGCTGTGCTCCATGCCGCCCGCAACCCCCCCACTCTCATCATGTGCCCACTCTGTGGCCTTCTCCGATTTTTGCCACCTTCCATAATGTCATTGTGCCACAGTCTACCTCATACTGTCTCCACCGTTCACCCTCCACTCTCTGTCATTGTGCCAACTCTGTGGCCTACTAACTGTTTTGCCACCTCCAGAATGTCAATGTTGCCACTGAAGCCTGACCTCATGCTGCTGCTGCTGTGCTCGTCCAACACTGTGTCAATGTGACAGTCTGTGCCTACTCCTGTTGTATTGGCCACCCCCTGTCCATAATGTCATTTGTTCCACTGTCCTTACCTCATGCTGCTGCTGTGGCTGCTGCCGGTAACCACCACAACAGTGTCATTGTTCCACTCTGTGTCCTATTTACTGTTTAGCACCGCCAGAATGTCATTGTGGTGCCCACTGTCTGACCTCAGCTGCCTGCTGCCGAGCCCTTCCAACACTGTGTCATTGGTGCCGACTCTTTTGCCTAATTCCTGTTTTTTTGCCACCTCCGAATGACATTGTGCCACAGTCTGACCTCAAGCTGCTGCTGGTGCAGCTGCCGGTAAGCTCCGCAATATGTCATTGGCCCACTCTGTGGCCTATTACTGATTTTTGCCACCTCCAGATATGTTCGAATGTGATGCCACAGTCTGGACCTCAAGCTTCAGTGCGCCGAGACCCCACAACATGTTTCCTTGTGCCACAGTCTAACCTCATGCTGCTGCATGCCGTGCCGCTCCACACTGTTGTCATTGTGCCACCTGTGACCTACACCGAGTTTTTTTATTTATCCCACCACCATAAATGTAATTGTGCACTGCCTACCTCATGGCTGGCTTCCTGTGCCGTAGCCCTCCACACTGTGTCATAGTGCCATCGTCAGTTGCCAACTCCCTGTTATTTTGGCCACCTCCAATGTCATTGTGCCACTGTCTGACCTCATGCTGCTCTGTGGCTGCTGCGTAAACCTCCAACTGTGTCATTGTGCCACTCCAGTGGCTATTTAATGTTTTGCGCAACCTCCAGAAAGTCATTGTAGCCACTGTCTGACCTGCATGCTTGCTGTGGCTCCCGCGTCCCCCCTACACACTCGAACTAATGTTGCCACTAAACCTCACTTGTTTTTTTCCGTTTTTCGCTGGCTGACTTTATCGGCAAAAATTCCCCCCTTCAGTTTTTGGTCATTTTGCCCCTTAAGTGCCCGGGGAAATTTTTATAGTGAAGCTTCTAAGGGGGGGCAGTCATTGCGTGTCATACTAAAACAAAAGATGAAGACCAAAAACCAAACTCCCCTTTTTAAAATTTTGCATGGCCAAAAGTTCTCAGCACCTGCGGCTCTGGCAGCCTGGAAAAAGCTTTTTTTTTTAACGCAATTCGTCCAAGAAAATTTGGAAAACCCAAAATTTTTTTGCGGGAAATTCGGGGAAATGACCGAACCGAATTTTTTAGAAATTCGCCCATCTCTACATATGAGTAAGAATTCAGTAGCGGTGTTTTTTTCTGTCTCTGTTCTGCCGTGGATAACATTTTTATGCTATATAAAGTTGCTATTATATTGAAGAATGTATTGCTGGATCCTCATTCTCATTTTGGAGCTATTATTATATATATTGTATATATAACCTGGGAAGGATAGGATAGAATACTGTATCCCACCATGCTTTTTCCCCCACATTAAACATACCTCACCTTTACTGTTTTTTTAACATTATAGTAAGTTGGAAACGTATGGAAATACATTTTCCTTCATTTAAAAAGGGGTTATTAAACATGTTTCCTCCATGAAAGTGTGTGATTCATGACACTGAAAAACCTCCCTTGTTTTTTCCCTATAATGACTTCTATTCTCTTTAATTCCTTAATACTTTTCCCAAACCCCCCTATAAGGTTTTTCCAAAAATTTACACTATTTTTTTGATTACTAAAGGGACTTTGAGTCTAATTTTTAACAATTCATTTCACTGAGCTAAAACCCCTTAAATGTGCAAAATTTAACCCCTCTGGTCAAAACCGTCTGTGTATGTTTTTCCCTTGGTATTACACTTTGTGAAATTTTCCTTTGTATGTTGAAAATAAAGTTTAAATCTCAAATTGGGTTTCACCCCGGTCCCGCTTTCAAATTTGCACTGCTATGAGGGGAGAGTCTATAGTGAAAAGGGCTACAGACTAAAGTAAAAAAATCAAAATTTTTTAATCTTTTTGTTAGAGAAAACACCTGTTTCAGCTGCTCTCCACCTGGTATGTCACACCTGTCTTTGTCGAATGGGAAGGGGGAGAGAAAAAACGTAATAACAAACCGTGTGCACTGGAGAAAAAAAAAAAAATTCTATTATCCCCGCCAAGGTAACTCAAAAAGCAAATTTTGAAGAGTCTTGATTTAACGTTCCCTACATGTTGAAAGCTAATCTTTGTAGTGTCCACCTGCTCTACAGGAAAGTAAACAAGATGTAGTCTTTGTAAGATACGTAACTGCAGTCATCTTGCTGCTTATATCTCTACACCAACAGCAAGCTAAGAGATATCGACATGCCAAAAAGAAGAAAATATGTTAAAGTCTGGTAGGTAGCAGCCCCCACCCCCGCAGGGGACTTAGGAGCGGGTTTTTGCATCCTTTTTAGGATTAGCGATTGTGTCAACTATCGTTATCATCGAGGTCGTATCTCAATTATCAGCGATACCCTAAACGATTATCGCCGATGACCATTAACCCCTTAACGGCCGCCCCTGACTTTCCGTCGCTGTGCAGGGTCTTCGTCTACAGTAAAGTCTTTTGGCTCGCTGTAACTCGGGTTTGCGGCGCCCGGCGCCGCAACGGGGCTGGGACGGGGTGTACCACACAGACCCACCCTAAGCATGTCCCGGAAAAAAAACCCGCCCCCCGGGTTTTTTAACCCTTTGATTCCGGTGTGTTACCGCAGGCAATAAAAGGGGTTTTCCCTGCTCTGTTGGGTATAAACACCAGGTGACTGACAGAGCTGGGGGAATGGCTGCACAGTCAGCTCTGGGGACCTAGAGGGCCCCCCTGCTGTTAAAAGCCAGTGATAGGCCAGCCTGTTCTGTCTAACACGGTGTCAGATGACAAATTTATAATTTTTAGCATATATGAATAGTAATAAATTATAATGAAAAAAAAAAAAATGTAAAACTTCTCCCTTCATTGATTAAAATAAAAAAAAAAAAAAAAAAAAAATAAAAGGGTTTAAAAAGTTAAAAAAAAGAATAAAAAAAAAAAAAATAAATAAAAAAATAAAAAATTTTAATAAAAAAAAAATTGTGTTAAATTAAACACAAAAAAACTACACATTTTAGGTCCCACATGAACGTAATAACCTGAAAAATTAATCTAACAAGTTATTAGTTTAAAATATGAACGGTGTAAAAAAAAAGTAAAAAAAAATAAAAAAATTCAGCAATTATTTATAAGTAAAATTTAAAAATTTTCCCCCCATAAAGTACAACTTGTCTCGAATGAAAAGGGATATCAAACTGCTATTAAAAAAAAAAAAAAAGTTACAACTGTTGAAACAAAAGGGAGGAAAAAAACTAAAAAAACGTTCTGGTCATTAATACTTTTCGGCCGGGGTTAAAGGGGGTTAAATTCTATGGGAAGGAATAACAGCTTATTTTAACCAAACGGGGGTGGGAACTGAAATTAAATCCAACGAAAGGGATACCTGCTAGTTTAAACAAACAATTAAGGCTTTTTCCACTTAAAAATTTGGGCCGTTTTTTCGGTCCGTAATTACGCCCCAAAAGGCCCAATTGGGGCCAAAAAGGGCCCTTCTTACGGTAATTCACAGTTCTCATTCACTTTTAGCGGGAAAACCCCCGCTAGCATGATGTCTTGGGGCCCGGGCGAAGTGCCCCCCCCTGCTTACCCCCCCCACCCCCCCCCCCCCGCCCACACGGTGAAATTGCGGGCGTAATTCGCCCCGCAAAAAAACCTGTGAAAAATTTGGGAAAACAAGAGTCACAGAAAAAAAATAAAAGACTTTTCACTACCCCTTTTGTACCCGCATGCCCTTTAAAACCTCATGACCCCAAATTAAAAAGTCCCAAAGGCTATTTTTTGAGCTTTTAAAAAAGTACAAAAAAAACCAATTCCAGCACCCCGGGCTTATCCATATTTATTATAAAAAAGACTAACAAATGTATCTTCTTTCCAAAATCAACAACTTCTAGCATGAAGGTTGACAAAAAGTACCGTATTTACACTGAAAAAGCAGTAATGAGGATGCTCGGAAAAACCGGCTGTGAAAAATTTCAGACCCTCACCCTTTTTGTCAAGCATTTGAAAAGTTTCCTGTTTAAACCTTTATACAAAACCTGCTTACCCTTTTCCTATCAAAACCATTTATAAAATCCCCTTAAAATAAAATTTTTCATTTCCCCTTTTGGGGGGCTCTTGTTTTCCGGGTTGACTTCCAAAAAAATTTCTTTTCAATAAATTACACTTAAATTCTTAAAACCCCTACCCCTTTAAACTTTCTCCATATACACCACCTAATTTTTAACTTAGGGCAAATTTCAAAAAATTGTTACAACTGAATTTTCCCAAATTTTCTTTTCTTCCCCTTTCTTGTTTTTGTTGTTCAACTCATTTCTATCGCCAAATCGTAAAACTTTTCATTTAAACTATTTTAAACTCCTAGTTTGCCCAAAGGGTATCCCCTCCACAAGGGCACTTTAAAAAAAATAATCAAATTTTTAAACCCCCAAATGTAAAAAAACCCTTAAAATAAATGGCATGACCTTCATCGGGTGAAAACACTGGCCCCTTTGTGATCGACCCACAGTTCGGACCAAACAGGGGATGGGTCCCTTTTTCTTTTTTGGGGGCCAACACTCTTGTTTTTTGACCCTTTTTTTTTAAATTGAAAAAATAAGCGTTCACCTATCGTTTTACCTTTCTTGAAAACAAATCTGGGTGATGGAAATAGTGTACTTTTTTTATTTATGTAAACTGCCAATCTTTTTAATAGTTTTTTTTTTTTTTTTAAAGAGCATGATTTCATTTTAGTTACAAAAAACAACCCATTTTTTTTCCCGATTTTTCTCCTTGTCTTTAACAACTTCTCCCCGGTTTTATGAAGTACCTTTGACCCAAATTTTTCTTTCATTTTTGTACCTCTTTGTGTAAATTTGTTAACTAAACCTTTATTGCCCTAAAATAGGGCTTCGTGGAACAGTCTTTGCCCCAATAAAATGACCTTTGAAGGGCTGGGAGAGAAAATAACCATTAACACATAATTTCGATCTTATCTTTTCTAAATAAAAATTTTTTCAAACCAACTTCTGTATGTATTTAACAATTTGGTATCTAAAAAATTTTTTTTTGAGTTCCTCTATTGTAAATTGTATCAGTAAACCTGTGATTTAAAAAAATTACAAATTCATACAATGTATTAGTTTCCTTTCCAAAATACTAAATGTCTTTCCACATACCTCATCCATCTGATATGTACAGCAATTAGGTTAAAAACATTCTCTCCTCAAAATTATCATGTCGTTACAAAAAACGGAGCGACAAGACCCCTTTTAGGGGCCCCTGCAAGTAATGCTGGGAACCCAATTTTTAAAAGTTTTTGTAAAAACTATTCCCGTTGACCCAAACGAAAAATATAGTGGCATTATCCAATGTATGGTCACTACTAACGCTTCTCTCACCACTTTTCCATTCATCTTTAAATGGAAGTTTGGGGTTAACGATTTTATATTTTTGTACAATAATTCAATTGATTATATTAAACTAGTTCAATGATGCAAAAACTGTCCTTATCCTTTTAAGCAATTGGGGTTACAAAACACTAATTTCTGTAAAAAACTGTAACATAAATTGCTAGGGGTTCAAAAAAAGAACTAAATCCGAAAAAATCGGTTTCCAAGGGGGTTTCAATGATTTGTACTTTAGGGGGCCCAAAAGA
>JAODAL010065150.1:0-18366 GCA_025379985.1 Phyllomedusa bahiana | reverse complement strand
ACACTGTTCTTTTTTATGCAATTTATAGGTGTCACAGCCATCTTCACAGTATGACAACCAATGTCAGACTGAGGTGCCTAGGGCCTATCAGTGGAAATTCAATCTGGGGGCCCACCACTGTACTGTAGATGGTTCTGGGACCCTCCCCTGTAGAGTTGATTGGGGGGCATATCCTACAGCTACTATAAATGTATGTTATACTCTGCCTTTTGCTTTTTTATCTTTGTCTCTCTGCCTTTCCCAAGGATGTTAATGCAGTTTAAAAGAAAATCCAGGTCTACCCTGCTTAGGGGCTCACCGAGGATTTCTCCTGTGGGCCAGTTTGAGCCTGATGATAAATCTTAAACTAAACTGCAAATTCAGCCAGCTTGCCAGTAAGACTAGTCAAATACCACTCTTGGACTTGACTAGTTACTGATTCCAGCCTCATCATTTTGAACAAAAATATAGACGTGCAGAAACTTTTTCAAGACCCTTGGTATTTACAAAACACTTTAGATCATATATATTCCATAGGTATGCCACTAATTCAACAGTGTATCAGTGGGTATAGACATTTTAAATAGTATCCTTTGTGCCAATGATGCATTGTAATAAATTCATATTTATTTACTTTACACTTAATAAAATAAATCCTTATCTATACTATTCCCTGAAACATAAGTGAAAAAAGCAAAGAACACAAGCACAAACAATATTATTATATCATTGATTTTAAGCCAGATAAATTTTACTAGGGGTTAAAGAACCAATTTAAATTTAAAATGTTAGCCAGTTTATGAGTAAGAGAACAGATTGTGAAATTGGGGAGTCTGCATTCCATAACAAGAGAATAGATAGATAGATAGATAGATAGATAGATTAGATAGATAGATAGATAGAGAGAGATAGAAAGGACAGAGGGATAGAGATATAGAAATAAAGATAGATAGATAGATACTGGAAAAAATATATATCTTAAATTAACCTAAAGGCAAGGGTTTTACATTTTATGTCTTAAAAACTACAATTCCAATATTGTTTTTTCATTTTCCTCCAGACTTTTTGGAACTTAATTTTGGCCAAACTCTGTTAAGTGCCAGTGCACATGTTGCAACTAAATATTCATTACCCTGAAAGGGCAGCCCACATTGGGGAAATGAAAGTTGTTTATCCCGAATGCATGCTAGTTAAGTAACTGTCAAGTAAAGCTGAAAGCCTCTGCCTTTAATGACAGCTTTTTTTGTGGAAGTTGACATTTTCTCCTCTTCAAGCTCATAATGTGGTTTGTTGCAGCATCTAAAAGTGTCCAAAACAAAGAGAGTGGAAAGAAATCTGAATCTGGAGATAAAATTACAAATAGCTTCAAGAGCTGGCTGCATTCCCTTTGAGTTTCAGCCATGAAAAAAAATGCTGGGAATAGCAAGAGGCTCCTTTCTTATGAGCTATTGCCAAATTTTTGGCATAAGTTAGAATTTCCAGCTCTGTTTTGAATAAAGAATGATTTGGAATTCTGTTTTTATGGAAGACCAAGAAGGGAGCTATCAAAGCTTAACAAGCAGGAATAACACGTCAAATTTTTCAGTTTCCTTAAGTGTATTGACCATTTCCACTTTATAAATACATGTTTGGCACACACATAAACAATGAAGTCTGTATCTAAAGAGCGTCCATTCAATAATATGAAGAGTCCTTATAAAATGACCAGAGTCGAAAATATGAAGTGAAATTTAGCCATACAAATTATTTAAACTACATTAAAAGGAACCTCTCACAGTAAAAAATAACACCCCATTTTAAAAATCTGAAATGTGTCACTTTATGCTAGATTAACTTTTAATGCTTTTATCTATCCATGTAATTCAGAGATTGTTTTCTGGGACACAATTGGGCACATATATAAAAAAGGTTTTGGTCTAAAACTCACTTTTTTACCCATAGGAACCCATGGGGAAAAAGTGAGTATTAGACCAAAAAACCCCTTTCAATACATTGGCCCATTGTGCTTTAAGCTAGTAATACATTTTGGTTCATAAAAATCCTGTTATTTTTTGAAACATATTAAAATAAAATTTCAAAAATTTGGAAAAATTTGCAATTTTTTTAAAGTTCAAAAATGTCTGTGTGTAAGACAAATGGTTATACCACACAAAATTGTTTAAAAACTAGAATCTACTATGGACGACATTATGAAGGTTGGCGCTGACAGGCTAATTTCCAATCGCTTTAAAACATGTAGAATGCACCAGAATGTATGAACTGTTCTTCTGCAGTTTATACATTTCAGATCAGTATAGTGCCACTACACAAGTCCTGGCTCAGGCAGACCCCCTTTAACTTGGTTTGGCTGTTCTAACTGTTCTGCTCCTAGATTTGGCATCAAAATAATCATAAATGTCTACTTCTATGAATGTGGTGTTTACGCCCCCAGAACGTCCCTAATCTTGGCACACTAAAAAGTGTCTTCGCACATTACAAAGGGACTTATCACGCCAAAATTTGGAGTGCACCTGTTCATACATTCTTTTTTCTCAAAGTACACCAAAAACTGGCGCAGCTCCATTCATCATGTCACTTTACTTGGCATCACTTTTTAGTTGCCTTTTCATTTTATTATGATATTATGGGACCTATAAATATAGTACAATTTTTCACATTTTAAAAAAATTTACAACAGATTTTTTTAGGGGCCTGACCAGTTTTGGATATGCTTTAAGGGGCCTGTAAGTTAGACACCAAACCTTAAAATTTCTCCATCTTAAAACACACCCCCTTAAAAAAATTCAAAACAACAACGTGCCTAAGTATTAGTTCTTTTTCCTAGGTTTTTAACACACTATACTCACGGATATTGCTTTAAAAATATGGCTTTTTCTAGGGGCTTTCACTCCGGGCCCCTGGTGATATGAGGTCTAAGTCCCCCTTGTCAAAGGAAATTTTAACCCACCTATGCAAAAGTTACCTTATTTTTCCCTTCAGATTGCAAGAACTCCTTGACTTTGGCTTAATAAAAAAAGATCACTATAGATCTCACTAATTCTTCTTGCAAGAGAAAGACTTTTTCCTCCTGTAATTTTATAGTCCAAACAGAGTCCTGTTGCCTCAGATCTAAATGGAGCTGCGCAACTTACTGGATTTAGATCTGTCTCAAAACTGTGGCTGTTTCTTTCTTATGTGGATTCCCCCCTTCAGCTTACAGCAGTGATTAGCTTTTCCATTACTGGAGGTAATGGAACTATTACAATTCTGGACATCAACAGTTCATTTGCTTCTTATCCCGTCCTGTTGGTTTCTTTAGGTTTATTTCACCAATACACAGGCTAATTGGTCTACTGAATAGCTTCCTTAATGGGGATCAGGAAGATCTGTTGTCTTACCCTGATGCATCTTACTACTGTCTAGTAAATCTTTTCAATCTGTCCTCAATGAACTTGGTCGTTGACCTCTGAAAAATTTTGAGTTCCAGCTGAATTCTTTGCGTGAGCCAAAGAATGATTTTTTTGTCCTCCTGTGTTGAAGAAGATTTGTTTGAAATTATGTTTCAATCCTGCTAATAAAAAGTATATTGGGAGGGGTTCTAAGAGCTGTAACATACCTTCCAAACCATGTGTTCCCCCCGCCCCTTTTAAATGAAACCCCCCACAGTTCGCAAAAAAAGGGTCCTTCCTTGTCATAAAAAATGTTTGGGGGAAGTTTTTATGACCAAGCTTTTAACATACCTCTCTATTTTTTTAATTAATTTATCTTCCACCATAATTAACCAAACCGGGTAAAAAACAATTTTAATTTTCTTAGGTCGGGCTAGGTAACTTAAAGGTTTTCTTTTGGGGTGAAAATTTATGATTCATCAACCTAGCTCTACCCACCCTTGGGGTTTTTCGGGGCCCCCTTCCCTGTAGTCCAACTTCTGGTTTTTATGTTTGTGAACTTTCATGTTCCTCCATCTAAAAAATCACCCCCGTTTTTTTAACTTCCCCCCAAAATTCACTCTCTGTCACATGTAGGAGCGGGATCAAATTTTTCACCTAAACTACCCCACTCTAAACCTTTTCTTTGAAAACACTGAATTAACAAAAAAAATTTCCCCTAAATTTTAATAAAACCTGTCACTTCCAATCCAATGGGAAACCCCCACGGGGATTAACCAAAGCATCCTCATTAATTTCATTCACCTGGCCAGGCTTCTCGGGGGCCAGTTACATTTTGCCCCCCCAAGACAAAACATAAAAGGGTTTTGGCAGACACCCAGTTCCCAAATTTCATTAAAAAATAAAATAACCGTGGCACAAAAACCCCCCGGTCAATTTTTAATGAAAGTGTCCCACTTCAACGTCTTCCCCATTGTAAGCCCAATGGGGGGGGAGAAACAAAACTGGCCCAGGAACGAGCATGACCCCAGGTTTGGTACCCAGCATTTTGGGGCCCCACTTTTTTCTGAGGGACCAAGACCCAACCTGGGGGCATTGTCCTGCCCATACAGCCATTTGTTCTCCCAGCATCCCCCGGGAAGGGGGGAGCATGAGACTGCCCGGGGAAAAAGGATGTGACATGGGAATTTTTCCCAGAAGGGTTAAATGTTAGTCCCCCGCCCCCATGTCATTTCCATTGCAAAGGGGGGTTATGTCGAGCGACCAGAGCTTAAAAAAAAAAACGGGCATTTTGCAACCCCTTATGTATCCCAGCAAAACCAACCCTAAGGTAACTAGAAACTAGCTGCTTGTTTTGTTGTACCCAATCCTATTTTGTATTTGTACCTCTGACCAGTATATATTGCTGCACCCCCATGTAGCTTTTTTTTTGTCTACTGTAGTGCACTCTTTGAAACTGAGCTGTTCTGTTACCTCAATCACCCCAAACCACGTGTCCATATTCTTGGTCTCGAATATATCAACCCGGGGGCGGGTTTTCCTGCCCTTAAGGGTTTGTAATACAAAGCTTAAAACTAATGGAAACTAGTGCAGTCTCCCGGGGCTGGCGATTTCTGTATCACCGGGCATAAACAACTCCCAAGCCATTCGGGGTTGGGGGCGATTTGGGGTTCCTCTTGCACTCCCTGGGGGGAGAGGGTTAACTTGAAACCATATACACTGAACTTGCCTGCCTTGGGGACGGGGAAACGTCCAATCACCCCAAGTAAACCTCGACCCCGGGGGAAGGCCCCGAGGCCTATTTTTAAGAATCATATTAAATAATTCACTAGTCATAAATAATTTTAATTTAATAGTTAATCTTTAAAGTACAAAAATATTAATTTTTATATCTCGTAAGAGAAAAAAACCAGGAAATGTTTGTTGTTTAAAACGTTTATTTTTTTTTCGAGAATTTACAGTTTTGGGAAGGTCATTGGAGATTATAATTTTTTATAATGGTTACTGTGGTTCCACTATAAAATCAAGGGAAGGAGCGAAAAATAAATGAAAAATTGCGATTTTGATTATTTTAAAGTTTGTGAAAGTGAAAGAATTTTTGGATGGGAAAAAGATGTTGAAAAAGTGCACGTACTTTGACATTAAGGGTGTTCACCTGGCCTCATGGTTAACGTCATGATTCAAAAATTTTCTTTCAACCTCATTGTTTTTTTAAAATGGTCCATCAAGTTTTCCATCATTTAAAAAAAAGAAAAAAGCGGGATGCGTTCGCAAATCTCTGATGAAAGCTTTGAAAAAACCTTTGGAAAAACCTTTTTATGCTATTATTTTTGATTTTTGATATAAATTATTTTGTTCTCACAATACCACTAACAGTAAAAGGAATAAAAAAAAAATCTTTTTCATATCTTAAAATTCATGCGCTACACATTTCAAATCTTTGAACGGGCTGTAACTATGTCCTTGCCCTTATCTTTTCGGCCTCAGATTTCATATGGAGACACAAATATTTTTTCATGAAACGAGTATTAACTTGTAAGAAACAAAGGTATGCCATGCCTCACAGCCTGGCACCTAAAAAATTTTTTTAAGGGTATTTTCACCCGGGGTATTTGCAGGGGTACTTTTTAGCGAATTCACTGCAATACAACAAAAAAAAAAAAAAACAGTCACCACCTAAGGGCGGTTGCCACTTTTTTAAGCGCCCTCCACGCTCCACACATATCCCAAAGGGGTATCCAAAAACGGGGGGAAAAGCGCCAAAAGTGATCCAAAAGAATAAAATCACTTTTTATTACAAATCACTAAAACACCCAAAAAGGCATATTTAAAAAAGCAAAAAAGAAAAAAACACCTATGGGAAGTCTAACGCGTTTTGGGGGTGTTCACCCTTTTCGTGCAATACGCCTGCATTTGCCCCGTAAATACGTAAAATCAAAGCCCTCATTAAGTGCTATATTTTAGACTATTCCGCGCTTACGTGTGGAGAAAGTGAAAATCGGGGGAAGTGCGTTGAAAAAAAAATGCGCTGGGCCCGGGCAAACGCCAAGCACAGTGGGGGCCATAAGTACCCCCACTATGCCCCTTTTGAAAACCCTAAGGTTTAAAAGAAAAAGTTTGTTGATATTTTAAAACAAGTTTTAATTTTTTATTAAGCAATTTAATTTTAAATATTTTTTTAAAAATAAATTTTTTTTTTATTAATTTATGTTGTAAATTTCTTTAAAATCTTTTCTCCAGTGCCATTTTCTAAAACCCCTAACATTTTGCTTTTCTAAAATTATTGTGTGGGCTAATTTTACAGGGCAAGATTTTTTTTGTATAGGATGGGGTGATGGCTTTCTGATCACTTTCAGTCAACAGATTATGGGGGGACAGTCCGAATTTTGGGGGGCACCTTTCCTGTTTTTAGGGCGTTTTAAAACATGAAAAATACAATCTCTCAAAATCTGGGGATCATAAACCTTGCATAGTAAAAAAATTTTAAAGAGCCTAAAAAAAGGGCTTGCCAAATCGGGCACATGGGGTATCATTGTAATTTGTAATCACCGATCGAAGCAATTGCTAATGGGGACATAACATTATTTCTATGAAACAATGCGCCTTGAAAGGGCATTTCGTATGCAGGCGATAGCGTTCATGCTGCTATTGTAACACTTTTGACGTTAATATCCATGTAAATGAACTGTCTTTCACCAAAACTAAGGGGATTATACCTCGGTACAACACATTTAATGCGCCAGTTTTGGGGTAAACTTCATTTACACGGGCTAAATTCAAAAGTGTTTTTTTCCGCAAATAACCCAAAACGAATCGGGACTGTCCCTATTTTTCTAAAAACCTCTAAAATCATACCTAAAAACTGAGCCCCTACCCCAAACCCCAATGACAGAAAAGGAAAAATTATGGCTAGGAAAATGTCAAAGACAAAGTAAAGACAATTTTTTTTTTTAAAAAAAACATAAATAAAAAATAAATAACAAAACCTATACAATTTATTTTTTGGAATTGTAATTTAACCCACAAAAAAATTAACACATCACTCTATAAAACCCCACAAAAGTGTTGAAAACCCTTTTTTTTCCCTTTTCACCCCACAAAAAATTTTTTCCAATTCAGTACAAAAAAATTTAGAAAAAAAATAATAATTCCCCTTTAAAAAAAAAATCTCATATTTATTTAAGGGAAAAAATAAAAAAGTTAGGGGCATTTGGGAAGGGTCGGGGTTTTGAAATTAAAAAACAAAAAAATTTCGAAGAATCAAACCTGGGGAAAAAGAAACACTACTAACCCCTTTTAAAGAAAAACACAAAAATTTTTTAAAGAAATAATTTATTTCCCCTTCCAATATAGTTTCTAAAGGGTAATATTGTCATATGTTTCTGTAAACTCTTTGATTATTAAATCATGTTTATTTTATTCCCTAAAAATAAAAAAAAGGTACACCAAATTTTTCAATCTTATCAGAAGGGGGGTAAGCATAGTAAAGGACGGGGAAAAGATTCCGTTTCAAATCACTTTTAAGCCAGATCCCAAAAAGGGTCTTTTGTTTGGACTCTTCCAAAGTCAAATTTTTAGACACCAAAATCTCAAAAAAATTTTGTGTTTCCCAACGACCAGGAAAAACCTACTCAATCAAGCAGTTGCAGGGGTTCCATAAAAATTTTTTTTGCTTTTTTGCTGTTTTTTGCTCTTTGTGACGTGTCCCTTTTATCCTCATTCAAAAAGTGGAGTCCTTTAGGGGGCGAAAGAGTGGCTGTACTTTAGGCTACTAATAGGCTAAGTTTAAGTTTTTTTTGTTTTTAAAATAAAAATTCTGGGCAAAGGGGAAAAAATTAAGCTCTTCAAAAACCAAAGAATTTAAAACCAAAATAAGCAAGGGTTTCCTTTTTCCTTTCCCAAAAAAAAATCCTAAATGAAATTACCACTTTCTTCTCTTCTTACAAAAAACCTCATTTAAAGATTTTCCCCTCCATACTAAAAAAAAAGTCTCTAACATTTTTCTTTAAACCCGGCTCAGACCAGGGATCTATATTCTCATAGACAACAAGGGCTGGGAAAAAGACTTTTCTTTTCCCATTACCCCAGACCTGGAGATGAATAGTGTCTAATAATAGGTCTCAATACATTCTGAAGAGAAAACTCAAAATGGAAAATATATGGTCAGATATCAGTCTAATGCAAAACAATTACTCTAACCACAAAAGACATAAGACATGCCATGGGACATGCCAGTTAACAATAATACAGTTCAAGAAAGTCACAGGAAATATCTTTGAATACTGATCACAACATCTCATTAGACAATTTATCTTCAGTTTAGGCAGTCTACCCTTCTAAAATAACATTGGTGACATATGTATTCTTTTAAAGTGGCAGTGGTTTTTTACTGCAGCTCCAATACCATACGGGGTAACTGGCTTGTGAAAGCCTCCCTGAACAAGCTCCTCTTTGGGGTCAGATAAACAAATTCAGCTTTTTATATATGGTTGTTAAAGCCTAAACCAAGAATGAGGAGATGTTACAGTCGTTCATTAATATGGGGACCCCAAGTACGATCCATTCCTGGTTTCGGCCTCAAAATTTTATCTAAATATCTGACCCTAAAATTCTGCCTTTACTGTTTAATTTTCAGAACAATGCTGTCTTAAGCAATCGGGATGTAAAAAATGAACTTAATGGAATATTCCATTTCCTGGGTCCATAGATAAAACAGTATCTACACCCCAATACATTTCTATTGATGCATACAAAAGTAATATTGATTCATAAATATGTTTCATATGTACATTTTCTATAGTGGGTTAATTGCAAAATGTAATAACTGCAAAATTGACTTGTTTCTTTTTTTTAATTTGAACTTGCTTTCTTTTTTAAAAATCAATACAATGCCAGCTTCCTACAGACTGAAGGAAACTAAAATTTCAATGTGAGTAAAAATTTTAATTGTACAGATCTGCAAAAGTCTCTAAATATGTTTTTAAATATTTTTTGACAATGTGACCAATAATCATTTAAATACAGTTATTCCACCACAGAATAAATATTTTTTCACACATTGATTTTATATGGCCTTCTAAACAGGAATTGTTTGTTCACATATAATGAATATAATGAATTTCATATCATAATGAATTTTCTCTATTAATACTTTTATTGAATTCACAAATCCTGACTTAGTATGGATATAGCAGAGTTCCTTTACTGGGATATCACAGCTTTTTGTGTTATCTGCTCTTATCGGTAAACAAAGGTCATTATAAAGCATGGGAAAAAAGTTAAAATAGCATACGGTGCCATGATATCCCGTGTGTTATCTGTCATCTTAAAAAACAGTTTTCTCTGTTTCACAGAGCCTGCTCTTCACGGCTAGCTTCCACTTCCTGTACATGATATGGTGGTTCTATAGCATGATTGGCAAATCAGTCTTTTATTCCTAGCTGATCCTGTTAGAGGGGACATTAGTGTTGGAGGGTTTTAACGTATAATAGGTAAACAAGCTTTGTGCTGCTGATAGGACCACAAACACGGAGTGTCATCACCATCCTGGCCAAGGCAGCAAGAGCAGAAGAGATGTGATTGGTAACCTTGGGAAGCTTTGTGTAAGCAAGCAGAATATAAGAACTCTAACTAAATTTAAGCAAAATCAGAACAGTAATTTATTTGGTAAAAACTGCGTTTATTTACTTTTGCCTAATGTTAATCAAATGATAGGGAATGCTCATGAAATTTGGCAACATTATATAACAAATAGCCAATGTAGTCATAAGTCAATGTGATAAGTTTGAATGTTGACAAGTAGTCGTTTATTTAGCTTTTGTCCAGTGCACTGGTCAATAAGAAAAGACGAAATAATTATTATTTTATTATTCAGCTTATTTTTTAGTGTGAATATGAAAATGTTTTGCCTGATGCCAGAAAGCTTTCAATTGTTGTTCACAGCGAGTAAAAACAAATGTCAGCAATGCATTATATCTAGTGTTTTTCAGACTCAGGTTTGAGTTTCCTGTTAATATTTGTAGCTTTCACTTGTTTTCCAATTTCATGGCCAACTCTTTCTTTTTGGGTAGAACTATGCATGATTTAATTACTTATGCTCTGCATTAGTATGGGTTCCATGTAATTTCTTTTTCATGATTTCCAATTGTTTTACTCATAAATTAGGGTTGAGCGATTTTTATTGACCAAAGTTGAAAATCGGCAAGGTTTTTATGGGTGATCGAATATTTCCAGATTCATGCGATATTATGGATAAAATCTGTGTTCATCTATTAAGATCGTGTCCTTTTCGGCGCTTACTGTAATTTTGGCGGCCAGAAATGTGATTACTAGAATAGAGCAGGGGTGGAGATGTGTGTGCGACGTCATGACTGGGATGTGTATGGTTGCGATTGGCTGGAAAAAATCTACATGACCTCGTTTTACATAGAACAGCGTTTCTTGTTTGTACTTTACTGTTTTCAGCCTCAGTGGCTATCAGTGTCTCATAGGGATAGGACCTGCGTTCTGCTGTGCCAAACCAGCTCAGCGAAATTAGTATTTTTCTTGCTACAGAGAAACTCTACTATTATGCTTGTAGATCCCTTCCAATTTAGTTTAGATTTAGGGATTTGAACATTTTATGTAGTTTAGCTAGAGAATTTTAAGCTGATATCTACCACTGTAAATTCACGGCGGTGAGGAGCGCGCGGGGGGGGGAGTGGGGGCCGCGGGCGAACACAGGACAAAGCTCTTTTATATAAAGAAACTGGATAAAGTTCACCAAGACTTAGTGGTAGACATTGTAGTGGAATAGATCTTTATTATTAACAGTTTGCTATTGAAATATTTTCCTGGATATTGGGGCAGCCTGTACTTATATTGGATAAAAACATCATTTCTAGTAACTGCAGGTCTCTTTGTTAGCTGCAAAAACTCCACTTTTATTATCAGTATACATTTCAGATAGGTGTTCAATTTTACCATTACACCTGTGACTGTTGATATTCCACCTTGCACTTAAATTACACACCAGCAAGCTTGTAGTCAGCACAGGTTGTTTGTTGCCAAAAATACCGTGTATCGTACGAAAAACATCACAGTTACGTGTTTTTTGACTTTTGCGCACCCAGCACTGTTCATTGACGCAGCATCTACGTAAATCTTAAAACAGCAATTCTATATTCACCACAGGTGAATTGAAAGGTGCAAAAAAATACAGTTTATTATATCAAAACATAACAGTTACGTGTTTTTTGACTTTTGCGCACCAGCACTGTTCATTGACGCAGCATCTACGTAAATCTTAAAACAGCAATTCTATATTCACCACAGGTGAATTGAAAGGTGCAAAAAAATACAGTTTATTATATCAAAACATAACAGTTACGTGTTTTTTGACTTTTGCGCACCCAGCACTGTTCATTGACGCAGCATCTACGTAAATCTTAAAACAGCAATTCTATATTCACCACAGGTGAATTGAAAGGTGCAAAAAATACAGTTTATTATATCAAAACATAACAGTTACGTGTTTTTTGACTTTTGCGCACCCAGCATGTTCATTGACGCAGCATCTACGTAAATCTTAAAACAGCAATTCTATATTCACCACAGGTGAATTGAAAGGTGCAAAAAATACAGTTTATTATATCAAAACATAACAGTTACGTGTTTTTTGACTTTTGCGCACCCAGCACTGTTCATTGACGCAGCATCTACGTAAATCTTAAAACAGCAATTCTATATATTCACCACAGGTGAATTGAAAGGTGCAAAAAAATACAGTTTATTATATCAAAACATAACAGTTACGTGTTTTTTGACTTTTGCGCACTCAGCACTGTTCATTGACGCAGCATCTACGTAAATCTTAAAACAGCAATTCTATATTCACCACAGGTGAATTGAAAGGTGCAAAAAATACAGTTTATTATATCAAAACATAACAGTTACGTGTTTTTTGACTTTTGCGCACCCAGCACTGTTCATTGACGCAGCATCTACGTAAATCTTAAAACAGCAATTCTATATTCACCACAGGTGAATTGAAAGGTGCAAAAAATACAGTTTATTATATCAAAACATAACAGTTACGTGTTTTTTGACTTTTGCGCACCCAGCACGGTTCATTGACGCAGCATCTACGTAAATCTTAAAAAATCATTTTATATTCCACAGGTGAATTAAAGGGGTGCAAAAAATACAGTTTATTATATCAAAACATAACAGTTAACGTGTTTTTGACTTTTGCGCACCCAGCACTGTTTCATTGACGCAGTTCTACGTAAATTCTTAAAAATAGAATTTCTATTTTCACCACAGGTGAATTGAAAGGTGCAAAAAATACAGTTATTATATTCAAACATATACTGTTACGTGTTTTTTGACTTTGTTGCGCACTCAGCAATGTTCATTGACGCAGCATCTTTCGTAATCTTAAAACAGCAATTACTTTATTCACCACAGGTAGGGGATTTGAATAGTGCAAAAAATTACAGTGTATGTTATCATAAAATAACAGTTACGTGTTTTTTTTTGACTTTTGCGCACCCACAGCACTGTTCAATGAACGCAGCTCTACGTAAATCTGAATATCAGCAATTCTATATTCACACAGGTGAATTGAAAGGTGCTTGCAAAACATACAGTTTATTATATCAAAACATTAAGTTACGTGTTTTGGACTTTTGCGCATCAGCACTTTCATTGACGCAGCATCTACGTAAATCTTAAAACAGCAATTCTATATTCACAACAGGTGAATTGAGAAGGTGCAAAAATTACTGGTTTATTAATCAAATACTTAACAGTTACGGTGTGTTTTTTGACTTTTGCGCACCCAGCACTGTTCATTGACACGCAGCATCTACGTAAATCATTAAAAATTGCAATTCTATTTCTCCAAAGGTGGAATTGAAAGGTGCATAAAAATACAGTTTATTATATTCAAAAACATTACAGTTACGGTGTTTTTTTTGACTTTTGCGCACCCAGCACTTGTTCATTGATGCTGGCATCTACGTTAATTTTTAAACAGCAATTCTTTATTCACACAGGTGAATTGAAGGTGAAAAAATACAGTTTATTTTATCAATACATTAAGTAACGTGAGTGGTTTTTTGCTTTTGCTCACCCAGCTCTGTCATTGACGCCAGCATCTACGTAAATCTTAAAACAGCAATTCTATATTCCACCACAGGTGAATTGAAAGGTGCAAAAAATACCGTTTATATACCAAAAGATAACAAATTCGTGTTTTTGGTCTTTTGCCCAGTTCCAGATTTGTTGATAGACACCTTGCAGTTTTAACTTTGATCCAGCAATTATTTTTGTTTTGATTAGAGGGATTTAGAGAATTAGCTGTGATTTGCTTCTTTTAATAGAGGACTTTCCAAAAACTATTCTATACCTTCTTAAAATTTTTATATTTCTGAAAACATGGGCGAATGGGGGGCAGGTGGTAAGCGAGCAAAGTGGGGGGGGTTTTAGCACATGGAGGTAGAGGTAGAGAGGAGTGCTCCTTCCAGTGCTGGCGACAAAACGCATGCTTGTGTGGTGGAGTTGGCGGGTCAGCGGATCGTCAGTTGCGAGGGACCGTCTGGACTTGTCATCGCCCTGGGTCAGGGCCTGTGAATCTAAGGTACGAAAATCGTCGCCAATCTGTCCTTCAGTGGTTAATGCAACCTGAATCTAAGCAGTCTTACCTCCTGTCCTCGCCGTCACGGCCACAATTGTCGTCATCAGCATCTTCAGGCATCCGTTCAACATGAAGCAGCAAATGTCTAACTCGTTGTACCCACCACTGTGGTAATCCAATTGTCTGAAGGACCTCTTGATGACAAAATGCGGTTGGGGTCAGAAGGCATTTGTTTAAAAGATCAAGAGGGTTGATTTAGTCTGCTCTGACGCCCAGTTACTGAGCCATCAGAGGAGGTGAAGGAAGCCGGCTCAATCTGACAAAAAATCCCGGGCGGTCGGCAACACCTTGAGTGCCCCCTTGCTTGTAGCCCGCAGCTTCTGGATGCAGAAAAGTCAGGACGACCAAGGTCACCTAGTGTTGGATGATGATGATGATGACGGACATGCGGATCCATCCTGGTTCTTTTCCGCCAGAATTTGCTTGCGAGGCTTCATCAGTGGACGAGGAGGAAGACGATGTGGTAGTGTCAATAGGGTCCCGCCACAAAAGGGATGATGGGCTAGGTCGCAGAAGTCCGCTGATATGATTGCCGCAGCCACGGTCAGCGCAAACCCCGCTCTCGCTTATCGCCGTCAAAAAGGTCCATGGGACCTCTCAAGCTGGGCCTTCTTTGAGCAAGACCTCTGATTCCACCAGCTGATGTCATATGCGCCTTGCCGTTAACGCATAAGTTAGAGGCAAGAACCCTTAAGTGGTTAACCACCACCAACATGTCTTGTCACTTGCAGCGATGCATGAGTTGAAGAAATGGACAGGGAACACTTGCCCAAAAAGGCCAGGACCGACGACGAGCCTCCAACCACTGTCACACCTCTGCTCCGCCTCATCCTCCTCCGCCACACCAAGCGAGTGCTTTTTTCAGCTGCCATGTCTCTCTGAGCTCATGATCTGGATCCGCCTCCGCTTCAGCCTCAACCGTCGCCCCGAAGAGTACCACCAAGCACACAGAGACCCAATCCTACTCCTTCCCCTTCCGCCAGTTTGACGACCTGCACGGTCAGGGCCCAGTCTAGAGCCCCTTTGTCTTCCAGGTTTGGGGCAAAAGAAACATTTTAAACCCAAACCACCCCAAACCCCAAAACCTGAATTCGGCATTGCCGGCTTTTGGCCTTGGAAATGTTCCCCTTTCCTTTGGTGGACAAAGAGGGGTTCCGCCACTCGGGCCCCCTCCCCTCCCCCCCAATACCAGATGCCAGCGGGGTTTTTCTTTGCCAGAAAAAACCCCGCCCCTCCCCGGCCACCCACGTGTCATCTAAAATTTCAAGCGCGTTGTTGCTCTGTTCCGGAAAAGTCCTCTCACCCCCGACACATGGATAGTGCAGGAAAGGCCCGTATACTCTGTGACAGCTCACGGGTGAGCGGGTGGATGTTCTGGGGGTGACGGTTGGCTCTGGGGCTCGGCGCACGCTTTTTTCAAAACCGCAGGGATGGTGCAGGGGCTCTTTCCCCCAAGGTCCTCTGGTGGCATCCGGCCAGGAAAAACCCCGGCCGGTTGAAATTAATTGCCTTGGAGACCGCCCACACAAGGTCAGGGTGTGGACGGTCTGAACGGCGAGCGTGGCTGGGTGACAAAAAAACCTTGTGCCGCAAGGTGGTGTGCGTAAGGGCGAAATCTGCTGGCCCCCCTTAAGATCGGTAGCTGGGCACACCCCCTTGCCTGGCAATGCCCGAACCTTCGTCCAGAAAATTTCTAAAGAGTACCCGGGTCTGGATGCCATGCTGAAGAAGGCTCGGGTCTGGTTCGCATTTCCCCCGTTGACCCTGTTCGCCCCGCTGGCTGGTTGCAGCTCGTCGGCCCCCCCGAAAACGTTCATTGTTGACGTGGCAACACGCTGGATTCCCCCTCCACATGCTCCAGCGATTGGGGGGGGAGCAGCGCAATGCCATTACGCAGTTTCGAAGTGCACATGGCCTGACAACAGGGGTGGAAACCTGGGGTGTTAACCACGGAGTGGGGGCGGGAAAGAGCTCTGACCATCCTTGCCATTTTTAAAGAAGCCACCAAAAAGGGTTTCAGTGCGGAAAAATGCCCTTGTAAGCATGAGCATTGTGGTGATTTTTTCGGGAAAACGATTTGGAACCCTGAAAAAACAGGTCCCCCAGCGACGGGGAGGAGACGGACAAGAGCGACACGGGCCTTTCTCTCTAAATCCACAAGGCCCCCAAACAGTTTCCAATTTATGGTCTTCTTGGCAGGGGTTTCGGGGTCCAGAGTATTTGCAAGGTGGCCTCGCTTCAGGGTGCATATTAGGAAAGTCGGGCTGTGTTGAAGCTGTCCCGGAGGAGGGAGGAGGAGGGGTACCCCTAGCCCCAACCGAGTCCCTGCCTTGGAAAGGGTTGGCGGAATTTGAGGCGAGGAGGAAAGGGGAAATGAGTTTGCTGTCCCCCTACCAGAGGTTGGGAAAATAAAGGGGCCCCATTCTCACATGAGTGCTTGGATTTTCCATTTCCTCCAAATGATCCTGCATTAAGGCCATCAAAATGAAAACAGTTACTGGGTGGCCCCTCCGGGTCCCCGGGGACAAAAAAAATCAGCACTTTCCTTCCACCCCCCAAAAAGAGAGTAAAATGCAGGGGGAAATGGGACCTTGCTGATTGATAATGGGCATCTGTTGGTCTGCTTCCGTTCCCCAAATGTCCGGTTTGGGAAAAACCAGCGACGTTGACAGCAAATGGTGCCCGTAGCTAGGGCCCCGCAGAGGGCAAGGTGGCAGAAGCCTAAAGGGTGACCTTGGCAATCTTTTTTCCACCTCACCCCAAACCCTGAAAAGCGGGCACATCCCAAACACAGAGACAGTTAAGATCATGGTGCAGACTATCTGGTCTCAAAACCATGTTTTTTTATTGTTCCGGACCCAAAAGCTTCTGGGAAAAAGACAATGGCCCAGTGGCTGCACCCCAAGGTGTTGTCTGCCAGCAGCCAGGTATATTTGAGGACTTCGCACAGGGAGGAGTATTACAGAAAACGCATCCCGGCTTTCCCAAATAATGTGGTCTTTGACTTTCCAAGATGAATAGGCTGGATCTCTGTGATGTTTGGCCCCAATTGCCCGAGGTACCCATTGTTGCCGTCTACTTACATTTTTTTTCAAACAGAAATGGTCCTTTTGAAAATTTTTTTTAAAATGATCATTTCTTACCCAATTTTTTTCTTTTCCCCAAAAGTTATTTTGTGGTTTTGTGTGAGGAGCTTTAAAAGACAAAGGTTTCATGACAACACCGGTTCCATTTTACTCCATTTTATTTAGATTTTTCCCCTTTTTTTTCATTTTTGGTCCAAAAATGGTTTTGGGGGGTTTTAAGTGGCCCCCTCACAATTTTTTTTTAAAGTGGCTGAGGTCTTTTTATTTATAATTTTTTGGGGTCATTTTGTGTGAGATACAGCAATAAACTGGTCCTTTGAAAAGAAAAGTGGCTTCTAAGGGGCATTTTCCCTACAATTTTTAACAGTGGCTGGGGAATCTTTTTATAATTTTTTGGGTCATGTTTCTTTGAAAAGCAGCAAAACCAAAGGGCCTATTTAAAAAAATGTTGTTTTAAAGACATTTTTCTTTAAATTGCAAAAAGGGGTCAAGGGTCATGTTTTTTAATTTTTTTGGGGGCATTTTGCGTGAAAAGCAGCTATACTACGGTCCTATTCTAAAAAAATTTGTTTCTAACAGACATTTTTTTTTCCAATTCCCAAAATGGCTCAAAGGGGCATGCTTTGAATTTTTTGGGGGGTTTTTTTGTGAAAAGCAGCATACTACAGGTTCTTTCTAAAAATGTTGTTTCTAACCGACATTTGTTCTTCACAATGTCAAAGAGTGGCTCAAGGGGGGGTGGTTTTTGTCAGAAACAGGAATAGGTGGGCACGTTTAAGGGAAACATATTGCAAAAAGCCCTTTTTTTTGCAAAATCTTTAACATTGCTATCAATCCTTTATTTGGAAACCCCTTTTTAAAAAATAAAAAAAAAGAAACAAGACAGGTGGGATTCCCTCCCATTTTAAAAATGTGTTTTCTAATTTAAAGTACTAAAAAACTTGCATGTACAAAATAGCTGTTAAAAAATTCCTCTGAATTGAAAGGGAGGTAAGGAAACTTGACCAAAATGTAGGTTATTCAGAGGACATGGGTATGGGCACGGACAGAGAAAAAAAAGTCAGAGACCCTTTCCTCCAGCCCAGTTGAGTAAAATGAGGAAAAGAAGCCAAGATAAAGGGCACCCGGGTGTAAAAGGGGGGGGGTTAAAAACCAGTATTTCAAAAGAAGTTTGGTCCACATCATACGGAGGGGCAAGCGCTACCGGTATTGACTGTGTACAGAGGAAGGTGGAGTTCTCCCCCCCTTCCCCCCT
>JAODAL010065149.1:0-18366 GCA_025379985.1 Phyllomedusa bahiana | reverse complement strand
TTAGGATTCAGAAAAACGCAAGACCCCAAGAGAGGGGGTTTTAATAAAGAAACTGGGGGCAAAAAGGGAGAAAATTGGGGTCTAAATGGGGATTTTAAAAATCACCCATAAATGAAGTGGGAAATTTCAAAGAGAGGAAGTGGGGGAGCCAGGCAGCAAAAAAAAACCCCAATGAAGGGAAACTTTTTAACTTTTTTTTTAAACTGATACGTATTAGTTATTCATATATGCAATACATTAAAAACTCTGTCGACACAGGCAGCAGTCAGGGCGACACACAGCTGCCCTGACGCGGGCTTTTTTTAAAACACAGACAGCCCCGGGGGCCACTCTAGGCCCCCGGGGGTTTAGCTGTGCAGCCTTTCCCCCGGGGTTTTTTGTCCTCCCTGGGTCCGGGATCCCTAAAAGAGCAGGGTTAGCCCTTTGATTGCGCGCGGTCACGAATTTGCAAACAATCAAAGTGTTTAACCCGCTGGGGATCGGGAGGTTTCCCCTGCTCTCCCCGGCATTTTGCAGAGGCGGTCCCGGGGAATGGGGGCTGGGGTGAAACAGCCCTGTTCTCAGCCCCGCTGCGGCGCCGGAGCTGAAAACTCCAAATTTGTCTGCAGCGAGGGCCCAAAAAGGACATCGCTGCAGACAAACGACATGCCCCCCCAAAAGTCTTTTGGGGCAGAAATTTAAGGGGGTTAATCAAACAGACCAATTTTTGGGATCAGAGTTTAAAAAATGGAAAACTGAAAGGGGGCACACTGTAGAAAGTGATGTGGTGGAAGCAGAATATGAATATAAAATTCGCTAGAGGTTTAAATTTCGGTTTCCCCTGAGGTGCTCATAGGTTTAAAAGGGGGTTGTTTTAACAAAAAAAAATTCCCCTTTCCCTCATTTTCTGTTTTCTAAATTTTTAAATTTTTTAAATTTCGGGGGCATTTTTAAAACGGGCTTTACTGACCTGCAGAAATGTGCTGAGGTTGTAGCTGTAGAAAACCAGTGCTGACAGCCTACCCCAAGAGATTAAACAGGTTTTGTACTATAGTAAAACGAGGACCCTGATGCGGGCCAATACAAAAAAGGGTTTTTAGGAATAGGAAAGGGAAACTTTTTAATGGCCCTATATTGCAAAGTGAGTTTTTTTTTGAAAAGTTTTTTTAACAAAAAAGAAAATCAAAACTATATAAATAGAAAAAAAAGATTAAAACAGAAAATTTTTGGGCCCCTTTTTGAAAAATATTTGGGGGGAGAGACAGTAGAGGGCGATGAGAAAAAAAGCAAACCTATTAAACCTTTTTTTTCTCCACTGTTTTCCCCGGGGGGATGCCCTTTCCTGTTGAACAGAGAGTTTGGGGTAAACCCAACTTAAAATTTCTTGTCTTACCCAAAAGAAGGGGCACTCCTTCTTAGGAAGATTAAAATAGACAAATCCCCGGGTTTCCAGTTTGGAAAATACACCCACATGTCCTAAGGGTTTTTAAAGGGTGATGTAAAAAAGGGCCCCCTATTCTTAATTTTCATGGACGCCTAAAAAACGGGTATGTCCCAAAGGATTGGCGCAAAAGCAAATGGGGTGCCAAAAATTAAAAAAGGGGGTTCAAAAAGTGACCAGGAAACTATGGGCCAGAAAAGTTTAAAAACCTCTGTTGTAGGAAAAATTTTTTGAAGGTTTTCCCCAAAGAATGCTATCCTGGAGAAACTCACTGAAAATAAATGTAAAAAACGCCTTTTCCCAAAGCATGGGTTCATAAAGGGACCCGGTCCCCGTCAAAAAACTAATCTCATCAGCTTCTATGGAAAGTCGGGTGCTAAACGGGAAACGGGGGGGGGCACTGTTGTAAATATCTAGTTTTTTTCGAAAGCTTTTTGAAAAGGGTTCCAAAAAAAAAGGTTGGTAAATAAAATGAAAATGCTTGGACGGGGGAAAATTGGTGCAAGTGGGTAAGAAAACGGGGCTCACGATAGAAAACAAAGGGTATTAAATTAACGGTAAAACTCAGACGGGAACGCTTTTTACTAGGGGGTACCACAAGGCCCCAGAAATTGGGCCCTATCCCTTAAACCTTTTAAATTAATGATCTTACACGGGGAATACACATTTAAATATCGATCTTTGCAATGATACAAAACACTGAAAAGAAAACCAACACAATGAGGATAAGGTTAAATTAAAAAGGGGATCTGGATAATTTGGGGAGGCCGGGGCCCAGGGAAATGGCAGTTTGGGGTTTTAAAATACAGAAAAAAAGCAAGGTTATCCCCACATGGGGAGGAAAAACCCATTACATGTTTACATGTTAAATGGAAAAACACGGGGTAAAAGTGACATGGAGAAGGAAATTGGGAATCCTAGTGGGGCATAAACTTAAAATGTAGGGGGCCAGTGGGGCAGGGAGCACTGCCAAGGCTAATAGGGTCATGGGGGGTATTAAAAGGGCATAGATGCAAAATGATGAGAACATTATTCCCCCCCATTATACAAGTCACCTGGGTTTGACCAAAACATGGAATATTGTGTACAGTTTTTTTTGGGCCCCCAGGCACGGGGAAAACATTTTAGAGCTTGAACGGGGACAAAGGGGCAACAAAAATAATAAAAGGACTGGGTGGACTAAAATTTCACAGAAAGAATTTGCAAGAATTTGGGTTATTTAGTTTAGAAAAAAGACGGCTTCGGGGGGGCATAATAAATATGTTTTAAATACAACAAAGGTTTAATATAGAGATCTCTCCCAAAAATTTATTTATACCCCGGACTTATCTAGAACAAAGGGGGGATCCTCTACGTCCTTTAAAGGGAAAAAAGGAAAACTATAAAACATAGAAAGGGATTCTTTAAATGTAAGAGCAGTGAGACTGGAAATTTTCTGCCAAAAGGACTGGTCATGGGTGAATTCAATAACGGAGTTCAAAAAAGGTTTTTGATGCCTTTCTGGAGCTTTAAAAATAAAAACAAGTTATAGTGACTAGGAAAACAGGAAAAGGGGGCATTTAACCAGGGATTTTTTTTTGATTTCCCCGAATGAGTCGGGAAGGAAAATTTTTCCCCCAAAAACACTTTTCCCAAAAAAAATTGGGGTTACAAAAAGTGAAGCCCCGTTAGAAACTACGCATTGCTCATTCCCCCTTTGTTTCCTGAAATTTTTCATTTGGCCCCGACCAGCAGGAGCTGACGGGCCCCGCTTTCGTGAAACAAATTCTTTTCGATTACAGGGAAAAAAAAAAGACCTTTAAGGGGCTGGGGAGAAAATGCAGGAAAAGGGCCCCGTGTTTTTGCTGTATAGAGAATCAACCCGTTTAAAGTTATTAAAAAGAGTTAAGTTTTGAACCCTCTTAAACCTTTACTCTCTGCTCCCCACCCCGTGCCCCTCACCCCTGCAAGGGCCCCCTGACTCACATGATTTTTTTTATAACCCACTTCCGTGCTGAAAAAGGGGGAAAAATAAACTCACGTCCTGGCAAAACCCCTTTAAGCAAAAAAGGTAAATTTTATTTGGAAATAATTTTTATTTACTTTTGCCTACATGTTTGAAGCCAACTAATGAGATGGAAATACTCCTTTAGAGACGTCCAGGAGAACATCTTCTGATGTCTCTAAGGCGGTTTTTACATGGGTAAACAACCACCCTTTTTTTACTAAAAATCAATTAAAACTCTTCTGGTGCCTTAAAGGTGTTTTCTCACCACAATGATTGGATCTTAACATGTAGAGAAAAATTTAGTGAATGTTATTACCAAATACATTGCTTTTTTGATTCTACTTTATTCAAGAGATAATGGAGATTTTCAGAGCCGGCTTAACAGAATTATGGACACTGCAGTGGGCCGTGTCAAATACATGACATCACATTTGGCCATGCCTCTAGCCACCCCCAAGCACACCCATATTATCATGGCACTTATTTCTGGACACCAGCAGCCTACAAGACTATTTGGTAGGGCAGGGAGCCTCTGGCTCTCTTCTCAACCGTGGTTTTTAGCTGTTTACACATCCAAAAAACACACAAAAGTTAAATAAGCAAGCCAACCAAGGAATCCAGGGTAATTTTTCTTGTGCCCCGGGGGACATACATACATAAATTGGCCCCTAACTTGTGGGGCCCATGGGCAAATGCCTAGCGTGCCCAATGGAAAAGATGGCCCTGGAGATTTTATCTACTGCTACAAGTTTCTCTTAACATTATTTTTATTAGTGTTTTCAGATTAAAAGGGACAAAAAACAATACCCCCAACTGGGGGAGCAATAAAGGGGGATCAGGGGGAATGGGGAAGGGGGATCTGGGGAAAGGGGGGATATAGGGGAAAAGAAATGCACTTACAGTCTGTAAATATGTAGATCGCATAAAATAGATGCCATGGCCCGGGCAAAAAATTTTGAACAAAAGAGCAGAGTTTTGAAATGTTCAAAAACCTAATGACATTGCTATAAGCGTCAGACATCAAGGGAGATCATGTTAGGATAAAGCAGTTCCTTTTTTTTAAATCTAAAATATCAATATGATGCTTGGAAACCCCCGGGGAAGGGGGGAGAGAAAAAAAAAAAAAAAAAGGGGAAAAAGGGGGGGAAAAAGGGAAAGGGGGGGTCCCGGGGGGCGGAGTTTTGCCCACCGAAGCAGCGAGGGAATAGTGACAAAATATTGTCAGTCCCCATTAGAGGGGGGTGCTACAAGTTTCTCTTGGTTACCGACCACCTCGTCATGCTCTTTCTCTTATCTGATTTCTCCAAGCTGCAGTCTAAACTCTAGCAGAGGAGCTTGTTTACCTAACTTAATGGCACGTTTTAAGGCCTTAGAGCTCTGTAGCCTTATGCACTACAGTAGTCATGTCACTGTAATGGGAATAGCCAGGAATAGCAACTATAGTCAATCAAACTGCTTAGCTAAAAATCTCCAATGATCTCCTCACTGCAAAATCCAGGGCAACTACTCTTGTGGTTCTTTAGAACCGCACATTTACACTGGGATCAACACCTTCTCCTCAGCATGCTCGCACCTTGGCCTCCGGGACACCGCTCCCCCGCTTGGGTTTTTTCCCCCTTACCCTCTGACCGCTCCTTCAGTGTCTCTTTGCAGGTTTACCTCCTCTCCTTTTCCCTCTTGTTGGGGGGGTTCCCGGGGATCATTCTAGGTCCTCCCTCTTCTCAATCTATAAACCCCCCCTTTGGGATAAACCATCAGAAATTTTGGTTTCCCAGTACCATCTCTATGCTGTGACATCAACTATACACCCCCTCCCGTACATCACTCCCGCCTTGTCAAAACACCCGTGCTGTCTGTCCGCTTTTGACATCATCCCTCCCGTATCTTTAAAATAAACCTACTAAAACGAACTTTCATCCCCCCCTCTACTAACCCGACCTTACCTCTATTTCTGTCTCAGTGTGTGGGACCACCCTTTTCCTAGGGGCAGGCCCCTGCTTTGGGGTATACGAGATTTCCCACTGTCTTTTATCCCCTATATCCAATCCCTTGCCCGCTCCTATACCTGCACCTCAAGAACAAGTCCAAAATCCGTCCTTTTTTACTGTGGAAACAAAAAACAAAATCTCATTTTTGTCTTATTTTTTTTCATCTTGACTACTGTAAAATCCCCGCTATCGGTCTCCCCCCTCTGTAAACCTCCCCCCTCCAATCTGTCCTGAATGCAGCAGCCAGGCTCGTCTTTCTCTCCAGCCGCTATACTGATGCCTCTACCCTGTGTCAGTCACTGCACTGGTTGCCCATTCAGTACAGGATACAACATAAACTCATCACACTGACCCATAAAGCTCTCCACAGCTCCTCCCTACATCTCCTCCCTCATCTCTGTCTACCGCCCTACCCGTGCTCTCGGCTCTGCTGATGATATCAAATTACATTCCTCAATCATCCGAACCTCCCATGCCCGCCTACAAGGTTTCACACGTGCAGCACCAGTTCTCTGGAACATGCTACCGCGGGCGATCAGGCACATTAAAAACACTCAAAGTTTTAAGTGGGCCCTGAAAATACATCTTCTAACTCTTTCCTACCAAGATCCCTAATGTCTAACACCCCCCCCCCCCCTCACTCGCGCACTCATATCATTTTCGCACTTGACTGTATATAGATGTATATAGAGGGTGGCAGGTTCATCCGAATTCTACATAAAACAACCCCATATTTATGTCACACGGCTGGACCATTGTATATCTAGCACTTCTTATCCTTCATCTCACCCATACACCCTAATAGATTGTAAGCTCTTGCAAGCAGGGCCCTCTCACCTTGTGTCTCATCTGTAAGTAGCTTTTCATTGTGCAATGTATTTCTTTTGTCTGTACCTACACCTTCCAAATTGTAAAGTGCTGCAGAATATGCTGGCGCTGTATAAATAAAGATTATTATTATTATTATTGGTATGATTAAGAACTGGGAATAGTCTGTAAAACGTAAACGTTGCCCTTGCGCACCCTTATGTTTCTATGTCTGCTGTCCCATTGCCGATTTTATCGATGTGAACAAATAAAGGATTTTTTTATATACATTTTTGTGCATTATGCTGGAAAAAAAGTTCTGTGCCTGGAGATTCTCTGATATTTCACGTACCCTTTGGATTGCCACAAGAAGCTCTGATTGGTTGATATGAGCTCTTATTGGTTCCTATGGGCAGCAAAGACAGTCTTGCTGTTAGATGGTTTTGATAAATGAAGCCCATAGTGGTTGCTTGACGTATTTCCATAAAAAAATAAAAGTTGCAGCAATCAAATACCATAAAATAACAAAAAACAATTCTAATCTGCTCGATCCCCGGTGATCCAGCACAGATGCTCTGAAAATGTGTTTACAAGCTGCCAGTGACAATGTGCAAATTTGTTTCTGAAGGAATCGGAAATACCTTTGATTAATGAAGACAATTGGCAACGGTGCGTCATTTTCGATCCAGATAGGGAGTTGTGACCACAATTCACTCGCAATATATAAGCGGCCTGCGGGGGAGCCGGCCGCCCGCCGGCCCAATAGACATGCATTACTCGCGGCACGTATTCGCCGCAAGTAATTGACATATCACTTATCTGCCCACGCCTACACTAAGATCGGGGATAGGAGGTGTAATCCATAGTTCTCTATGAGAACTATGAATTACCGTAATTTCGGCGCGCATCTCGTCCATATTAGAGCGCAAATGCGTGCCGAAATTACCCCGTGTGAACATACCCTAAGGGTCATACATTCATGAAATGGTGTGCAGTGCTAAGTGTACAGAACTCTCAGGCATTCAGCAGTGAGGAAACATGGATTGATCGTTTTCCAGGCACCACTTCAGCAGCGCCAGAGGAAAGGTTCCCAATGTGTCCCCTTCTGTCTTTTCTGTGCCCTCCCTCACAGCATGTGAGTTTACACCATCTCTGCAGCCCCGTCCTTGACTATTTTGTACCTTGGATTTAACCCAAAGTAACTATTTAGTTTCTTAGGATGAAAAAAAAAAAATTTGACTTATTTTCTGACTTCTGCGTTCCATGTGGGAAATACAGAATCAGAAAGATATTTCTTAGGCCTCCTTCACATCTCGTTTTTAACCCCTGTTCATGATATCTGGACGGATAACGTGGCAGGGCTGCAACAGGAGCATAGACTATAGAGCAAATGTAGTCAATTGTCATTATCCCTTATCACTGTACTCGTTTGACTTATGTAATGTATGTAACCCCCTCGAATGTACAGCGCCCTGGAATCAATGGAGCTCTAAAATAAATAATAATAATAATAATAATAGTCCTAATTAGACTTAAAGAGAACCTGCCACATGGTTTATGCCCCCCTTGCTGAGGGCAGCACAAGCTAGTGTCAGACCTGCTGTTTCCAGTGCTGTGTCCCTTATTCTGTAAGATGCTGCAGTTTTTGAGTATTTTATGCTCAAATCTACAGTTTTCAGTCAGAAAAGAGTCATGAAAAGAGTCAGTTTTATGCCTCACCCATCTGAGAATAGCCCCGCCCACCTCAACTGATAAACCTATTACTTTGAATAGGTAGAAACATGTGAATAACTGCCAGGTGGGTGGGGATAGTCTTTGGTGGGCGGGGCTAACACCAGCTCATGAATAAGATTTGAGGGCTAAATGCTCTAAAACTCCAGCATCTTACAGAATAAGGGACACAGCGCTGGAAACAGCAGGTCTGACACTAGCTTGTGCTGCCCTCAGCCAGGGGGGCATAATCTAGATGACAGGTTTCCTGTAATTTTCCCTATTTCGCGAACATATAAAATTTCTATATTGGACACAAAAGATTGTTAGATGACAAAACTGTCGGTTCCCTGAACCTGAAATCTGCCCGCCGGGTTTCTGACCGCTGCCATGGGCCCAGAGTGCCCGTGGTACTTTTAACAGTATATGCGTCCTCTGAATGTACATACACTTAAAAGCTACCTTCCCCGTGGAGAAGCAGGCTTGCGGCCCTCTGGAATATACAGCACAGGTGGCGTGTGCAGCATGATGACGTCACGCCACGTTTGTAGGAACACGGAGCAGCGAGAGCTTCATCGGGGGAACATGGAGAGGTGAGTATTTTTTTTTATTTTGGTCCTATAGACCTACCCACATAGGGGGGAACCGATATACCTATACCTACTGGGGGACAAATATATCTAGAGACTGGAGGGGCAACCTATATGTCTATAACTACTGGGAGCAACCTATGTACACATACCTACTGGGGGAAATAAGACTGGGGGGGCAACCTATATACCTATACCTACCTGGGGGAAAACCTATATACTTATACCTACTGGGGGACATATATATCTACAGACTGGGGGGAAACCTATATACCTATACCTACTGGGAGACCTATATAGCTATAGCTATATTTACCATGCTGACCTATATACCTACCTATCTACTATTTTTGGGGGAAGGCTATGTTGGTACCTACTGGGGGACCTATATACCTACTTCTTTACTGTAGTGAACTATAAAAACGACCTACACTTATATAATGTGTAGGAGGCAAAATAAGCCCAGTGCTACCTGGGAGAAGTATAATAGGTGCAGATATTTAATGAGCAGTCGCTCACACACCCATCTACTAGGGAACAATTGATTGATAAAAAACTGCACGTTGGATAAGTACCAGTTCACACCAGTATGCAAAAAAGCGACAACCTCATACAAGAGGAGCAGATGGTGTCAGTATTTTTCCTTGGGCACCTGAATTGTGCTGAGCAGCCCATCCAATGGAATTGTAGAGGCGCCATAGGTTGTAAGCCAGCATGGTGCACCACACATAACTGTATAAGTGGCACCCTTGGCATCACCTTATCTATATGCAATTAAAATATTAGCAACCACCCCCTTCATCCATAGTATTCTGTGAGCAGCTGTTTTATCGGTATTTTTGCAGTCTCCCCTTTTATGATATTATGGGTTCTCTGCATACGGTGTGAACTGGTACTTACCCAGTGTGCAGTTTTTTTTTTTGATTATTTCTTTGCTCTCCTAGTGGATGGGGGTGAGTGACTGCTCATTAGTTATCTGTACCTGTTATAACTCTCCCAGGTAGCACTGGGCTCATTTTGCCTCCTACTGGGTTTAGTCTATTGTCCAACCATTGAGCTGTAAGTATGACCTTGTGTTTGTGTTTTTGAGTAAATAATGTCCCATTTTTCTGTTTTTTTTTGCAAACTAATTTTATCTAACAAGATTATTTTTACTAAACGTAATGTACATGTTCTGTGAGGACTAAAAAGCATGGCTTTATCTGTAATCTTGTAAGAGATAACAATCTCCTGAACTGTCAGAATAACTAGAAATTGAATATGCTAATCACTGCTGCAGAACCACCCACAGCCTGAGGAGACAGTGTAAGTACAAAACTGCTAAAAAAAAAGCATGGTGAGAAAACCCCTCACTATCAGGGGCATGGGGTGCACTGTGATGTAATAAAATAAGAGATTTCTGTATAGATAGAAGGACACAAGAACCTGCACATACAGGCTTAGTGTTCATATGCGAGGAGCCACTCACCACTTAGATTTACATAACCAGTGTTAAACTGTTTTTAAGAAGTATTTGGAACAATATTCCCTTTAAGCCTTTATAGCTTGCAGCCAGAGATCTTAGCTGCGTTCCTTCTCAGCTGAGTGATGTAAAACACCCAGATGAATATCGCCATACAATCCCAAAATAATGACCGTATCATAGCATCCCAAGGGTATGTTCACATGCCATATAGGGGCGCGAACATCGGGTGTTTCAGAAGTACACGTTGGCCAGAGTGTACTTCGAAAATGCTCCGTGCCAGCTCCCATAGACGCTCACTCTCCCCCGTGCATAAGCACAGGGAGAAAATTGACATGTCATGTAAGGGACTGGTCAGGGGCGCAAGAGATGACACAGACGGAGTGAGGCCCTGACGCTGGTCTCAACCCCTGTCCCTGCCTCTTGGGGGAACCGACTCCTTACTAGGTCGGCCCCAACCAGAAGACTGAGCACTACTATGAGCAAAGTGAGACACAAGACGCAGACACACAAACATAGAACAAACAGGGAGAGTCAGACAGGCAAGGTCAGCAACGAACGGGCAATGCAGTAAAGAATCAGGGCACAGAAGATTAACAAGAGTCCAAGCCCAGGTCAAAATACACAGAAGAATCCAAGCAGTAAACAGGCAAACTATAGGCAGAAGTGTAACCATATAGCAGGCAAGGAAGACAGAAAGCAGAAACCTTATAAAAGGAACAGGAGAAGGTGGAGCAGAGGTGATAGGTGACTAGAAATGTCCATCAATAAAGGAACAGGTTAACCCAACAAGTGCTGGAAGATTCCTGGCCACGGGCGTTGGTCAGGAATCAATTAAGCCTAAAGAGCTAGAAGACAGAGTTCACACTGGTAAATACAATTGAAGGCATTATGTCAGAAACCATGGTTTTCGTCGCAACGACAATGGCCGGCGACCAGAGCTCAAAGCTGGAGGTCTGTGGGGCATGATCATGACATGTCACTTCTTTTTCCCCGCACGTAATACACTTCAGGGAAAACGGCGGGTAATTATGGCTCTCAGGGAATTACCAATTTTGCGGTGCACACTTTGGGCGGATTGCAGCGCAATTACTCCCACCAAATACGGACCGCAAATACGCCTAACATACCCTAATAATTAGTCATACAACCGCCTGATACATAGTGCTGCGTACACCAGCGGCAGATTAAAGGGGTGCTCCAACAATATACATTTATCACTTGAACTTACCTTGAATAGGACAGGAATTGTCTTCATAAAAAGACCTTTAACCCCTTAAGGACCCTGGACGTATGAGAACGTCCCAGGGTCCCTAAGGGGCTTTGCAGGGGAATCGCTCCGCGACCCCCCCCCGCACAGCTGCCGAGTGTTAGCGGCTCATCGCCGCTAACACCCGGCCGTTACAGCGCAAATGGGCAGCGCCGCCCGCGCTGTTTAACCCTTCAGTTTAACCATTCATCTTTGCGGCGTCTGAATAAATGAAGATCAGTGCCGAGCACCGATCTTCAGGGTGATCGGCATCGCTGCAGCATACCCGGACATGGCAGTGGGGAGCCCTGTGAACGCTCCCGTCACTGCAATGTCCTGGTTTGCCCCACTTCCGTCGTCGGACAGGAAGTGGGGAAACCGCCATCTTGGTACAGTCTAATGCATTGTTTATGCAATGCATTAGACTGTATTGACAATCGCGCCACCTAGTGGTCAAGCACCCTAGGTGGACTCAATGTTAAAGTAAAAAAAAAAAAAAAAAATAAAGTTTTAAAGTACAAAAAAAAAAGTATCAAACGTTCAAATCACCCCCCTTTCCCCACTTTACAAATAAAAGCCATAAAATAATAAAGTTACACATATTTGGCATCGCCGAGTCCGAAAAAGTCCGATCTATAAAAATCTAACATCATTTATCCTGTACGCTGAACACCGTAGAAGAAAAAAAATTCAAAACGGCAAAATTGCGTTTTTTGGTCATTTACGTCACTTAAAAAACGGAATAAACGTGATCAAAAAAGTCGCATGCATTCCAAACTGCTAGCGATAAAAAGTACACTTCAGCCCACAAAAATGCACCCTCACTGACGTCCATAGGTGTTAGTACAAAAAAGTTATTGGGCGCACAAAATGGCGCCGCGGCGCAAATGTCAAAAATAGAAAATGTTTGGAATTTTGTTACGGTACCAAAACATAACGTAAATCCTACATGTTTGGTATTGGCGGATGCGTATCAACCTGTAGAATACAGATAACACATTATATTGACTGAAGATTGAACGCCGTAAAAGCAAAACCCCCGCAAACATGGCGAAAATAAGTTTTTTTTCACAATTTGTCCCACTTGGAATTTTTTTGCGGTTTCCCAGTATATTCTATATTACAGTGAATAACACCATTAGAAAGTACATCTTGTCCCGCAAAATAAAAGCCCTCATAGGTCTATGTAGGTGGAAAAATCAAAACGTTATGGCTTTCAGAAGGCGAGGAGGGAAAAACGAACGTGTCAACAAAACAGCGGTTAAAACGGGCTTAGACTGGCCGACAGGGGAACAGGGGAAACCCATGGTGGACCCCTGAACATGGCAGGCCTGGAGATGCTTTTATACTGCATATAAATCCTTGGGAGACACAAAAAGTCAACTAGAAAGAGGCAAAAAGCAAGAGGCGACGTATACTGAACAGTGGCTGTAGGGTGGGCTCCAGAATCAACTCCACTGGGGGTCCCCGGAATAAAATCCCATTGGTGGGCTCTATGAACCCCAGTCGATACTGATTTAAAGGGATGTTATCATCTCAGATTTTATGGCATATTGATAGCATATGCCATAAATGTCTGGGAAGTGCAGGTCCCACCTCAGTGACCAGGATCTACCTTGAAAATGGGCCCCAGAACGCCTCCATGCAAAAGGGAGAGACTTTGGGAATTTTGAGTAAAACCGGGCACATACGGTGGACTATACAGCACTCCCTCGAGTTTTAATGACCTCAGGATACAATATTTCCACCATACGATGGTCTTTCCCGGGACATTGTATCGATAAACCACACTCACCATACAATGTCCCAGACACTGCTGATCTGCGGCTCATGAGATTGATGGAAGATCCAACCAATTAGGAACATTTTACTTGTAAATCATCTGTACTAGTGAGGTACATGCAGTAATTGGCCATCTAGTAGCACCTCTGTACAGTACAATGTGGTACTACATGTCCTGTACTACTCTTACATGTATTAATGAGGTGCATGCAGTGATTGGTGGTTTATAACGCCTCTCTACAGTACAGTGCGGTACTACATGTCCTGTACTGCTCTTACATGTATTAGTGAGGTGCATGCAGTGATTGGCAGTCTAGTAACGCCTCTCTACAGTACAGTGTGGTACTACATGTCCTGTACTGCTCATACATGTATTAGTGAGGTGCATGCAGTGATTGGTGGTCTAGTAACGCCTCTCTACAGTACAGTGTGGTACTACATGTCCTGTACTGCTCTTACATGTATTAGTGAGGTGCATGCAGTAACTGGTGGTCTATAGCGCCTCCCTACAGTACAGTGCAATACTACATGTCCTGTACTGCTCTTACATGTATTAGTGAGGTGCATGCAGTAATTGGCCATCTAGTAGCACCTCTGTACAGTACATGTTTGGGACTACCATGTCCTGTACATGCTCTTACATGTATTAATGAGGTGCATGCAGTGATTGGTGGTTTTATAACGCCTCCCTACAGTACAGGGCAATACTACATGTCCTGTACTGCTCTTACATGTATTAGTGAGGTGCATGCAGTAATTGGCCATCTAGTAGCACCTCTGTACAGTACAATGTGGTACTACATGTCCTGTACTGCTCTTACATGTATTAGTGAGGTGCATGCAGTGATTGGTGGTCTATAACTCCTCTCTACAATACAGTGCGGTACTACATGTCCTGTACTGCTCTTACATGTATTAGTGAGGTGCATGCAGTGATTGGTGGTCTAGTAATCCCTCTGTACAGTACAGTGCGGTGCGGTACTACATGTCCTGTACTGCTCTTACATGTATTAGTGAAGTGCATGCAGTAACTGGTGGTCTATAGCGCCTCCCTACAGTACAGTGCAATACTACATGTCCTGTACTGCTCTTACATGTATTAGTGAGGTGCATGCAGTGAGTGGTGGTCTATAGCGCCTCTCTACAGTGCAGTGCAGCAGTACATGTCCTGTACTGCTCTTACTTTAATTAGTGAGGTGCATGCAGTGATTGGGGGTCTAGTAGCATCTCTCTACAGTACAGTGCATTACTACATGTCCTGTACTGCTCTTACATGTATTAGTGAGGTGCATGCAGTGATTGGCAGTCTAGTAGCGCCTCTCTATAGTACAGTGCGGTACTACATGTCCTGTACTGCTCTTACATGTATTAGGGGAGGTGCATGCCAGTGATGGCAGTCTAGTAGCACCTCTCTATAGTACAGTGCGGTACTACATGCCCCTGTACTGCTCTTACATGTATTAGTGAGGTGCATGCAGTGATTAGCAGTCTAGTAGCACCTCTCTATAGTACAGTGCGGTACTACATGTCCTGTACTGCTCTTACATGTATTAGTGAGGTGCATGCAGTGATTGGCGGTCTAGTAGCGCCTCTCTACAGTACAGTGCGGTACTACATGTCCTGTACTGCTCTTACATGTGTCATGATGAGCGGCTCCTCTGGGCACCAGATGATGGTCCTGTTTTCTTTTTTTTTTTTCTGGTACATTGTGTAAAGCACGTGACCCAAAGAAGCTTCTGTCCTCAGGATAGAAAGTGATTTCCAGCTTCCAGCAGCTCTTCCTGATGTTATATGGGAGGACTTGCTTTATCTGGATTAGTATCTGCTGGATTCTCTTTAATCTTCATTCTGCATTATGTTGGTGACAATTTGGGGCTTCAGAGCCAATTACCAGTTTTCCATAGATTTATGGTTTCAACATACAATGGTCGTCCAGGAACCAATTAATATCGTATGTTGATGGACCACTGTACCCTGTTCTGAATGGAGACTTTTGGGGACCAAGATAGGTGTGGGCTGTAGAGGTGGGACCCACATCTATCAGACATTTAACCTAGCAATGTATTATAGATGTCTGAGATGGAAACACCCCTCTATGTGCTGTCAGCTGCTAGATTCACCCCTTACTTGAAGCCCCTTCTCCTTCACTAGTTTGCAGATAAAGTAAAACCCTTGTGATGCTCATCAGTTGTCACTTCCTAACCTGATAGGTCCTGGGGTTTAGTCATAAATGTGTAATGTTAAAGGGGTTGTCTCACTACAAGGATTGCTTTTTTATGTTGTTTCAAAAACAAGTTACTTTGCAATATATGTCCATTAACAGTGGCCTACCTATTCCTAGACATCCCATCTTTTATGGGCTTCATCAGCTCCTCAGGTCGCTATAGCTACAGACCTGTTTGATCTCTCCTGATAGGCTGCCAGCGCTGGTTGCTATAGCTGCAGACCTGGCTTCTACTGCAGCCTAGTAGAAGCCAGTAAACACTCCCCTGAATTCAAAATAAAACCAAGAAAACAGGACTGAGTTGAGATGAATCAATGTAGTGAGACAACCCCTTTAAATATACATTAGTCCAAAATGAAAAAGAAACAGTGTAAGGGATTAGGGGCCGAGGATTTAGAGGCACTCGGTGAGGTTTGACATTTTAATTTGTTTCCAGAAGCTCCTGCCAAGTGCAGGTGCCAAGTGCAGGTGCCAGCTCCACCCAGCGCGGGTCAGCATCTGGGGCGCCGAGCAGAAGGGATTGTAATATTTTTCCTTGGAATTAGTGACTTTTCTGCCTAATATCTATTCCTTATGTTGATTATTATGTTCTATTGTCTCATGGGGAAGAAAAACCACAGATTGGTGCGGACAATCGTCACATTGTGCTGCACTGCCGGCACACCGGATTGCTGACATATACTCTCAGAATTCATTTAGTAGTGTTGTAACATTATGGCATTGGCCACATAGATGTCCACTTGTCTGCACTGCTATAATTAGGCTGCATTGTTTGGATCTGTCAGAAGGCCATTGTTTTACATGGCAGCGCTCATGACGTCTTCACACGATTGCCAGCTACACCCCATCTAGCAGGTCTTTTCCAGTTCTACGGGGAACACATGGCTCCAGGATATCTGATTTATTTCCTGGTAACCTTGAAATTTTAATAATGTCATAACACCTACTACAGCGCTCCCTCAATGTACAATATTACCGTAATTGGTTCTGGGACGACCACGGTATGATGAAAGCTGAGTCTATGGAAAACTGGTGACTGGTTCTGGAGCCTCCAAATTGTTAAATTGTAAAAAAAAATGTAAGAAAAAAAAGCACAAATATTACAGATAATGCAGGTCTTTACATTTAAAGGGGTTTTATCATTTCATTAAATGGTCTTCAGAATGAGGGGACAGTGAAAACAAGCAACTTTGCAATTGGATGTCATTAGCAAAGCTGTCTTGTATTCACAGTATTCCTTATCTTGTGTTTTTGTTTACCCTGATATCCAGTCCTGGTCGAATCCCTTCGGATCTCTCCTCCTTGCATTTCACTAGCTGAGAGCTCATTCACATTCTGTACAGCCCCCGGTCGAATTCACGGAGCTGTGTCTCTCACTCAGAGTAAGGGACCGGCACATTTTCACTTTATACAGGCAGAAGAAACAGAATTACACTGAAGGGCTTACACAATCAGGAAATAGCACATTTGTGTCGATCCCTGCCCTGACTCAGAGTTAGGGGCCGTAGCATTTTCTCTCTCCACACCCAGCAGAAACAGACTGCAACAGATTCTACAATGAGAAAACATAACAGTTTTGTCCCGGTGCCTAACTCTCCTCCATAGAAGCGAGATCTGTGCCGTTCATAGAGCATCTCCAGCTGTGACAGGAGAAGAGTTCAGTTGCTCAGTCTAGATTGAATGCAGCCTGTGGTATGTATACAGCTCTTACAAAATAAGACTGATAGGGAAAGACACAGTGACATGTGGTCTCAGAGAGGGAGGGGGGGGAGTCTCGGGAGCCAGCATGAACAGTGAAGGGGGATGATGTCACCCAGCTGGGAGGGGAAGAAACGCCCCTGCATTTCCAGAGTTGAGAAGCTGAGAGCAGTGTGAATCAGCCGAACTAAGGAAGCGATACATCCCCTTTAAGGCTATGTTCACATGATTTACTGCGGCGCGTACAGTATGCGCTGCAGTACATCGTGTCTTTCAGGAGCTCGCGCCCCATTGACATTCATTACTCGCGGCAAGTAATTGACATGTCACGTGTCTCCCCGCTCATACAATACGATCGCATTGTACGAGCGGGGAGAGGAGGCGTAATTCATAGTTCTCTATGAGAGCTGTGGATTACCGTAATTTTGGTGTGCATCTCGCCCGTATTAGAGCGCAAATACGCGGCGAAATGCGTGCCGAAATTTCCCCCTGTGAACATACCCTAAGGGTCAGAAGAAGCAATCTAAAACTAGTTGATTTTCCTGAAGGATTTTTTTTTTAAGTGTAACTGTACTTTCAAAAAAAACTTTAGACCTGTCATAGTGACGTGTCAGAAATTGTGATGGCTGGAGGTCGTGGTGCTCTGACCCACATGGATCACTGAAATGAAGGGACAGTAGCGGTTAGCTTAGCACTATCTTTCCCTAGAAATACAAAAATAGAGGGGAGATTATCTCTCTTACCGCCTCAGGTGCTATCCGAGTGTCACTTCATGGCCACATAAAGTCAGTGCAGGGATGCTCTCTTCGACTCCAGAGAAAATGGAACTCTCTAATAGCAGCAAAAAAATGTCTTTCGTCATCCAGCATCCGTTTTGGATTATGTCAAAAATAAAATCACATACTTTATCTGGAATTAATTAAAATCGAGGTCTGCGTGCTGCAGTCTAGAGTACTCCCCCTGACGCGTTTCAAGCTAACATTGTTAAGACCTTGTGTTAGCTTGAAACGCGTCAGTGAGTATGCTAGTCTGCAACGTGAAGACCTCGATTTTAATTAATTCCTAATAAAGTATGTGATTTTATTTTTTACATTATCCAAAAAATATGCTGGATAACGAAAGAAATTCTTTCACTATCTTTCCCTGCAAGCTGTTTAGGTGCTCATAGACTTTATAAGCCCGTGTCTTCATCTAGTGGGAGAGAAAAACACTCAACTAAGGACCCATTTACATAATGTTTTAATTCTACCATCAACATTTTTCTTTCCATGTACTGACAGCAATATGTGACTACTGGGTGGTTAGTTATCTTTATATGTACATGACTTCCTGGCTTGTCTCTGACTTCCCTTCTCTGAGCACAGCAATGAAAGGATTGCTTGATGCTTCTTCTCCCTGGGTTGGCTGAGAGGGTAAGTGCATAGCGTGGACCGATAAATATAAAAAACC
>JAODAL010065148.1:0-18366 GCA_025379985.1 Phyllomedusa bahiana | reverse complement strand
CCCTTTCCCTTCGTCCCCCTCCATGTCCTCCCCCCCCTTTTTCCGCTTACCCCCTGAATTCGCTCCATGTTCAGAAATAACAAATTTGAGAAGGTATGAAGAGTTTTAAAAAGTCTCTTATTAAAAGACGGAAAATCCCAGCTATTTTCAATCCCCAAAACAAAACAAAATTGTTTTAAATTCAAATTAACTGCAAGTAGATTACAAAAGCTGGCCTGCGCCAAAGTGAAAAAACGTATTGAAATGTAATCGGATAAAAAAAGGTTTTTTGGCACCTACAATTCACCTTGGTGACTAAAAAATTGCGTATTCAATTTTAATCAAGGTCCTCAATGAAAAACTGTAGGCACCAAAGTAAAAAAAACAGTACGTAATGTTTCGAAAAAAAGGATTTTGTGGCCCTATCAATTCACCTTGGTAACACAAAATTTTCTGGATTCAAATTTAACTCAAGGTGGCCATAAACAAATCTGACGGGGCAAAAGCCAAAAAAACAAATCGTAATGTATTGGTAAAAAAAGGGTTATTTTTGGTACCATCAATTCACCTGGGGGTGACTACAAAATTCTGTTTTCAAATTTAACTGCAAAGTAGATCTATCAACAAAGCTGGCCTGCCCAAAGTCAAAAAACAGTATCTAAAATTTATGGGATTTTACAAGGTATTTTGGCACCTATCACCTGTGCTGACTTTGGATTCTAATTTAAGTAAAAGGGGGGAATATCAACAAAGGTGGAATGGGAAAAATTTAAAAATAAACACCTATCTAAATGTATAGTAATAAAAGTGGGGTTTGCATCGAACAAAGAGACCCCGCGTAAGAAAAAATGGTTTTCCAAATTCAGGGCCCCTATCCAAAATATTTCAATAAAAACTGTTAAAAATAAAGCATTGCAAATTTTACACTAAGTTTGGTGAACTTTTTCCGTATTTTTTATAGAGCGTCTGTGTTCGGGGCCCCGGGGGCCCCCCCTCCCCTACCCCCCTGACTTTACAGCATAGATGTCCCCTTTTAAATTCTCTACCTAACTATATAAAATCTTCCAATTCCCAATTTAAATAAAAAGTAAGGGTTCACAGTAAAAGTAGAGGGTTTTTCTGTGAAGAAATATAAAAATTTCGCTGAGCTGTTTTGGGCACAAGCAGAGCCAGTCCTTCTGTTGGATGGAAGACACTGAGGCTGAAAAGAAACGCTGTTCTATTAAAAACGAGGGGCATTATTTTTTCCCGCCATCGCAACCATAAATCCCTCAGACGTCGCACACACATCTCACCCGCTCTTTTCTGTAATCGATTTGCTGGCCGCCAAATTACAGGGGCCCGAAAAAGGCGCAAAATTAATAGATGATGCAAGTTTTAACCTAAATTATCGCATGATCTAAAAAAATCCGATCACCATAAAAATTGTGCCGATTTCAACTTTGTCGATAATAATCGCTCAACACTATACACAAGTAGTTCCCTTGAACCTGATTCACCCTTTCAACTTGCCCATTAGGGTGGTATGTGGAGGAGAAAACCAATTTGACCTGAAGACAAAGGGCCCGCCAGAACTTAGACTCGAATTGGACCGAGACAACATGTAGAGGAAGTCCATTCAGGCAGAATATATTTTAGAAGAAGTGGAGGGCAAGTGATGAAGCTGAGGGTAGGCCAGGCAGAGGCACGAAGTTAGACATTTTGGAGAAGCGGTCAGTAACCACCCAAATGACTGTGTTGTTAGAGAAAGGTGGCAGGTCCATAATGAAATCCATAAACTCGTAGGGAATGGGCTCAAGGAGCTCAGGTTCCTTTCCATGAGTGCAGACGAAGTGAGCTTGTCTTGGTTCAGCTGGCTGATGCTTCAGTTCCACCAAGGTGCCCTTCTCCTTGGCTTCCGTTTTCTTCCTCTCGTTTTCCTTGACGTGCTGGAGGAAACTATCTCTGCTCTTGGAGTGGCAAATGTGCTCCACATGAACATTGATTCTTTTGGCAAGGATTTTACCCTTGATCTGCTTTTCATAATTATACCCATAACATGCTGTGTAACATTGTAGATCCTGCCAGTCTTGCCATGATAGCATTTATGTGGCATGCCTTTTTGTATGGTGCCCATACCCTTAATGTACACAATGTCACTCTTCTTGTAGTTGCGCATGTATGCTGACAAATGCACAACTGCATGTTTACGGAAGGGTCTGGAGAACATACACTGAGTTCCACGCCTTTTGACTCCTGTTTTGCGTCATTTTCGCACCTTAAAGATGGCGAGTCCAGCGGAAAGAGAGGGACCAGCTTCCTTCTCCTCCTCTGATAACATGAGCGATTGGGCGTCACAGCAGACAAAATCATCCTCTTGGGCCTCTTGATCTTTTGAAATGCCTTCTGACCCCAACTGCATTGTGTCATCAAAGAGCTCTTCAGAATATGGATTATCTAATGCGGTCTGTTTATTGGGTGACATTTGGCCCATGTTTGCTTTAGTTTGGACTGCTGATGATGACGATATTTGTGGCTGTGACTGAGAGGAAGAGGAGGTAAAACCGTTGGATGCAGGTTGAAGAACGGTCCTGTGACTGATGATGTGCTTGCTTGTGTGTTGTCCGGAACAGTGGAAGGAGTGCCATCTAGCTCCACACCCGTCCTTGCTCGCTTACCACCTCAAGATTTGTTCACAGTTTTTTATTGAAGAACTGTACCCCAAAGACAGCAAATCACAAGTGTTCTTAAATCCCTATAATTTCCAACTGGCAACTAGGATTAGAGATATAATTTTTTTATGTAATATCTGTGAAATGGGGTCTCAAGGAAGAACCCTGATAGCAAGACCGCACATCAAAAGTGTTCTTAAATGCCGTACTTTGCAACTGACAAATAGGAGTAGAAATAGAATTTTTTCTATGAAATATCTGTGAAATGGGGCCTTACGGAAGGACTCTGACAGCAACACTGCAAAACAAAACTTTTGTGTAATCCCCAAAATTTGCTGCTAGCAAATGGTATTACAAATAGATTTCTTTCTATGGAATATCTGTGAACGGTGTCTTATTGAAGAACCCTAGCTGCAACAGTGTGACACAGAAGTCTTCTTGTATCCCAAAAAATTAACTACAAGCTAATAGTATTACAAATAGATGTCTTTCTATGGAATATCTGTTAACGCTGTCTTATGGAAGAACCCTGTCAGCAACAGTGCAACACTTGTATTTCTTTCTATGGCAGATTTACTGATGGTGTCTTCTGCAGTTGTTGGACCCCCAAAACAGGAGTAATGAACTTTTGGGCACTCTAAATAAAGATGGGAAAAATGCAGCCAGCTATACAAAACTATACACTATACAAAAGCTATACAAAACTCCCTAACTCCCTAACTATTAATGTGCAGAATTCCCTAAGCTAGCTCTCCCCCCCCCCCCACCTACCCAACTAATCTAACTAGCAGCTTTTCCTGTGTAAAATTGCTAGAAAATTGTGTTTCTGACTGCTGGCAAACAAGCACACAGTGCTCTGCACTGATTTTCTGGCTGGCAAAACTGAAGGAAGCAGCTGAAAATGGCGTCAAACGCATGTCCTGAACCCCAATATTACCGAACTTGCGGCAAAAATTTAAGTTCGGCTCAGGTTCAGAAAAAACGTAAAATTCGTCTCGAACTAACCTTTTTCCGAACGGTTCGCTCAACACTATTCCTATCCACTAGTTTGAAATGTAACAAGAAGTCAAAACGAGAGAAGAAGAGAGATCATCTAGCCTGCTGCAAGTTCAAGCGTCTGTAGATGCAGGAGGTTCTTGTGTTCCATATATATGTTAACTGTGTGACAAGCCCCTTCCAGCAGATGATGCCATTCTTCTATGGCCAACTGATTCTTCTATGGCCATTATTTTATGACCAACTTCTGCGTGAGACCCGCTTTGGCCACCACAGATGAGGCGTCAACCTCGAGGAAGAATGGTTTTTCTGGATCGGGATAAGACAAGATAGGTGCTGAAGCAAATGCAGACTTCAGACGGTTTCTTCCGTTTCTGGTGGCCAGAGTTTGGGGTTACCGTACTTCTTGGTAAACGCTACTATAGGCACCAACACGGTAGAGAAGTGAGGAATGAGCTGTCGGTAATAGTTCGCCAACTGCAAGCAGCCTTGTATAGTCCAGAGCCCAACTGGTCGGGGCTATTGTAGGACAGCAGTCAGTTTGGCAGGATCCATTTGCAGGCCTGTGTCAGAGACGATGTACCCAAGGAAGGGTAGGCTAGTCTGTTAAAAGATTCAAGATCAGATGTCTTCAAGATATATGATGACACAAACGTATAGTAGGTCTCTGAAAATCTCATTGACAAAATCCTGGAAGATGGCAGAACAGCATCACCAGATACTCAAAATGACAATCACACGTTTTGAAGGCAGTGTCCATTCATTGCCTTCTCATTTGCAAATCAGATCCCTGCAAGTAAAGTTTAGTAAAGATCTTGGCCCCCTGAAGATGGTCAAAGAGCTTGGAGATCAGTGACTGTGGTATACTAGCTTTTTATGGTTATCTTATTGAGACCCCAATAATCAATGCAGGGGCGAAGAGAATCCTCTTCCTTTTCCACAAGGAAGAATCTGGCACCAGCTGGTGAGGAGAACTTGCAGTTTTTCTGTAGGTTTTCTTTGATATAGGCCGACATGGCCTGGTTCTTGGGCACAGACAACGGATAGACTCTACCCCGTGGAAGGGTTGTACCAGGCACTGGTCTATGGGACAGCCATAGGCCCAATGTGGTGGAAAAGTTTCTGCTTGTTTTTCACAAAAGACATCAGCAAAATCCTAATACGGAGAAGGTAGACCCGACAGAGGAGTGGAAGGCGTCAGTGGAGAAGAGTTACGTGCCATACAAGGTGCCATAAGGCAATGGGAGTGGCAGTCTGGAACCCCAATATTTGACTTCACCCATTTGCCAGTTGAGCACATGAGTGTGGTGCTGCAGCCACAGAAGTTCCAGCAGAAGTGCAGAGGAAAAAATGGGGTAAAACCTGGATCAAAATCTTCTCCTTATATAATGCCCCTCCATTTGAAGGTTCAGAGGTCCAGTCTAAAACCGAATAGAGTCTCTCATTCTCCACTTCTAGACAAGATAAGCAAAGGTTTGTCCAGGCGAACCACAGAGAGATGAAACTTGGAGATCAATGAGGCATTAATGAAATTCACAGTCAATCCAGGTTCCAGGGACACTGTGGCTTGGAACGAGGTACCTGACGAGGATCTGAGAAAGACCAACATGGTCCAACGTGGAGAAGTAGTATTTACACCTAGGGATGCCTCTCCCACGAAGTCTAGGTGCGGGAGTGTCCCGGGCACAGCAGACAGTCTTTAAGGAATGCTCAGAGCTGTCTGCAGTAGAGGCACTGATTCTGCTGACATTGACAGGCACGCTCTTCCAGGGTCAGGTGGGCTCTTCCCACTTGAACGGGCTTGTCTGGAGACACGATTGGTGAAGGAAATGGAGGCCTGTGGAACACCGGAGCAAGACGGGGAAGCTGGCATTGCCGGGAAGATTTGTGTTGCTGGTGGAGCTCTTGTCTTCTCTTAGTAAATCGTATATCTGTTCTGGTCATTAAATGGATAAGCTCATCCAGAAATGAAGGGAGATCTTGGACAGCCAGCTCATCCTTGATTCTCCCTGCGAGGCCATGCCAGAAGGTAGGAACAAGGGTCGCATTGTTCCACCCAAGCTCAGACAAGAGCATGCAGAATTGCACTGCCATATTGTCCTGTCCTGATGCAGGAAGAGCAGAGTAGCCGCAGTAGAAGATGCACATCCTGGTTCCTAATGAACACATAATGGAATGCACCCAGGAACACTTGAATATTGGCCTTCACGGAGTCCCCCTGCCCGGTCCCATGGTGGGGAGTAGCCCAGACCAACATTTTCCATCATATTGTGGCGGGAGGGACAGGTGCATAGCAGATGGACTTGCCAGGAGTGGTGATTCATGTGTGGCGAAAGGTAGATGGGCAGGGAGTTTCTGCATCAAGGCGATCAGTTGGTCAAAATGCTGGCTTTTCTGGGCCACAACAGTCATGACATTTTGGATGTCTGGAAGAGGTAACCTGGCAGAATCCATGGCCAGATCTTATTCTCACGGAATGGTGACTAGCACAAAGTGGTGTGGATTTTTTGGACCACCACAAGCGGAGGTGTAAGCCACATCAAGGAGTGAGGTCTAAGGAGCCTCCCAGTTTTCACCAGAGCCCACTGCAAGGCCAAATGGATTTGTGCTGTGGGAGACTTCCAGGTCACTCTCCCTGATACAATTTGCTTGCAGTGGTGGCCGGGGAGTGTGTGGTACAGAATCATAGACAATAGTGTGGTCAGGAACAGCAGAGAGGTCAAGGCAGGTGGCAGGCAACATAGTCGGGGGAAACATGCCGGAGAACTGGTACACGAAGAGGGAAGAATCACAGGAATAACACAAGCTTTCCATGTATCCTAGTTAGCAGTAATGCTTTTTCCAGAATTCCTATGTCCCTTTTGATAGTTTATTAAGTCCATAGTGTGCCACTGTTTTTTGAATTTGAATACAAGCTTTCTCTAGGGCACCAAAGATCTGGCAGAAAATAGTGTGAGCGTCCAGCAATTAACTGGCTCTGTGAAATTTAAAGGGCCAGCGCGCACACCCTAAGGGCAGGTACCCGCATGCCAGCACACAGCAGAGGATCCCAGGGACACTGGGATGCTGGAATGAAGAGAGGTGAGTGAGAACTGTCTGGAGCAAAGAAGCATGAGTGCATCCGCAACCCGGCATGGGGGCCACGGCAAGATTCATGACAGGAACACAGCCTTACCAGTATAGTGTTAGCCTAATAAATAAAAATATACAACCAATAATATACCTATATCCTAACAAGCATAAACAATCATGTAGTCAAATGAAACCCATAATGTATATATATAGTAGAGGAAAAAGAAAATGGTGGAATCGGCGCACATGTGTATCCAGGAATGCCAATGATGCAGGCAGGGAGATCCAGAAAATTACTTTATTATTCTAAAAAGGCTAGGGCGATAACCTCAGCCAATCTAAAACAATTTAAAAGCAAGTAAAACCCGACGCGTTTCGCGTTTATCAAACGCTTCCTCAGGGGTGAATGATCTACTGTATCTTGTTCAAACATTATAAAGGTACAAAGTGCAGATAACAGGTTGAATAGAACATCAATCAAACTAAACAAAGAGATCTAATTGGTGTATTCAGTTGTCAGTCACACATCATCCAGATCACAAGACAGGTAGGGATGAAGTAGGATGAAACATGGTCCTAAATGCCGGTCATTTGCATTTCAAAGGGTTCATCACAATGTATTCCTTTTTGTTTCTATGATTAATTACATTTAGTTCTCTTCCCCTTTTTTTTAGGTAATTTTTCTATATGTTATTTCTTAAGTTCTAAATCAGATATTACTGCAATTTTGAACAGCAATTGCAAATTTTTTTGTTTGCATACATTTAATTTTTCAACATGTGTCGATATAAAAATGTCGAAAAAAGAGGTTGGGTAAAGTGCTATGTGTCTTCTTATCATTATGGATTCATTATATGTTCATACAATAATAGTCTTGAAGTGTGAATAGTGTTCATCTGTTTATTCCTTTTTACTTCCATAGTTAATGACGTGCGGTTCTCTCTTTTTTTTTTTTTATATCCGTTTTGCTATATGTTACCTCTTTGAGTTCTAAATCATGCATTGCTGTGATTTTGAGCAGTAATTTGCAAATTTATATGTTTGCATACATTTAATTTCTCGACATATGTTGAAAAAAAATGTCATAAAAAGTTACAGTAAAGTGCTGTGTGCCTTCTTATCTTTATGAGTTTAGTGTGTATTGGTGCACTTGTCCTCTTGAATTATGGGTATAGTCAAATGTGTGCATATATATATTCTTAAAAACCTACTTAAAGTGCTGTGTAAATGTGGTTGGTTTAAAATCTTTATCTATATTAGTTTAGTAGACAAGAAGCAATTATACTAAAAACCATGAAATCTTCCTGCTCTATTAACGGATCAACTCTATGGCTTCATTTAGTCCACGGGGGTGTAGAGTACCCAGCTTGTAGATCCAATACATCTCTTTCTTCCTCAGTAGTTGGAATTTATTTGGACTGTGTTCAGGTACAGTATCAACGGCTGTGTTCCTGAATACATTAAAGTTTTGATCATGTAGCTCCTTGCAGTGTTTGGCTACACTTTGTTTCATATCCCCTCGTTTGGTACATGCTCGATGGCCGTTCAATCTTATGTGGAGTGGGCATGTGGTTCTGCCCACATATTGTTTGCCACATACGCAATCTAGGACATATATGACAAAGGTGCTTGTACAGTTTAGATGATATTTCAAAGAAAAACTATCAGAGTAATTTGAAATAATTTTGCCTGTTTCATGTATTGTTTTACAGCACATGCATCTCGCCATGCCGCAGGGGAAACTACCTGCCCTATCCACTGATGAGGAATCGGTATGTTTTTTTTTTTGTTTTTGTTCTGGTTCTGCTGGGTGCAATCAGATTCTTTAGGTTTGGTGCTCTTCTAAAGATAAGGCTTGGATTTTCGGGAATAATTGGGCCAAGGTATGAATCTTTTTTAATCAAATACCAGTACTTTTGAAGAATTTCTCTAATTTTTGTTTGGGATGAATTGTACCGTGTTATTAAGGCATATTGTTTTTTGGGATTCGTTTCTGGGCCTTTTTTCTTTGTCTCTATACAATCTTTTTGGGTTAAATTGCTGGCTCTAATTTTTGCATCCTGTAGCAACTTGTCAGGATACTTCTTTACCTGAAATCTTTTTTCTATTATTCTTGCTTGATTCAAGAAGTCCTGGTCTTCGGTACAGTTCCTTCTGAGTCTTTTGAACTGACCATAAGGAATGTTATTGAGTCATGGACGGTGATGGCCGCTGTCAAAATTGATATATGAATTAATATCAACTTTTTTAAAATAGGTTGTTGTGGTTAATTTTCCATTTTTATTGAATATTTGTAAATCCAGGAATTCTATTTTTTCAGGATGATAATTAGCGGTAAAGGACAAGCCCATGGTATTATTGTTTAGATGTTGGATAAACTGAGAAATATTTCCAAGGGGTCCTGTCCATACAAATAAAAGGTCATCTATAAATCTTTTAAAAAGTTTTATATATTGCATGAAATGTTTTTGTGGATATATGTGGGTCTCCTCGAAGACCCCCATTACTAGATTTGCATACTGGGGCTCTAGGGCACCAAAGATCTGGTAGAAAATAGTGTGAGCGTTCAGCAATTAACTGGCTCTGTGAAATTTAAAGGGCCAGCGCGCACACCCTAAGGAGCAGGTACCCGAATGCCAGCACCCAGCAGAGGATCCCAGGGACACTGGCATGCTGGAATGAAGAGAGGTGAGTGAGAACTGTCTGGAGCAAAGAAGCATGAGTGTATCCGCAACCCGGCATGGGGGCCACGGCAAGATTCATGACAGGAACACAGCCTTACCAGTATAGTGTTAGCCTAATAAATAAAAATATACAACCAATAATATACCTATATCCTAACAAGCATAAACAATCATGTAGTCAAATGAAACCCATAATGTATATATGTATATATATGTATATATATATATATATATATATATATATATATATATTTATTATATATGGAGAGAAATATATACATAAATCAAGATAATAAACAGGCAAAGTGCTGATCCCCAATCCACATTTCACCTCTGGCTTCCTCAAACAATATTCATTTTTTCAAAATGCATTTTTGCAACTTTTTGGCTACATAATAATTAGAGATTCCTAGAGCACATTTTTTATGAAAACTGTGAGGGCCAATCGGCCAATGACAAGATGACCTCAGTTTAGATGGGGATCTACACTATATAGTCTCTCCTCACTTGGTACCGTATTAGGTCTCCATACTTTTAGGGCATGAAGGTTCCCAACTACACTTTGTTCTGATTAAAAAACAGTCTATTTGGATGGGTGGAGTGTATGACCAGAAAAGATGCAGCCATTCCCCCATGCAAACAATCCAAAAATAAAAAATTATTAACACATCCAAAACAAACTTAAGGAAAATTATTTAGGTGCACAATGGTGCAAACATGAAAAAGTATAAACAGCACTCTACGAGCACGAAGAGACAGTCAAACAATGAATACATGAACTATTTCAAAATGCAATTCAGCTAATTTGTGGATACATGAAAATTTGCAGTTCTTAGCGCACGCTTTTGATCAAAATGTGAGGGCCCAACCACCAACCATAAGGTGACTACAGTTCAGATGGAGACCTACACTATGGCATTCTTACCCTGCTTGGTGCCTTATCAGGCCTCCATACTTTCAGGGCATGAAGGTCCCAACTACACTTTGTTCTGATTAAAAACAGTCTGTGTTAATGGGTGGAGTCCAAGATGCAGGCAATGTGCGCTAAGATCTTAAAGTTTCATGTATCCAAAAAGTAGCAGAAATGCATTTTGAAATAGTTAGTTGGTTCACTGTCTTAGTGTTTGTAGAGTTCTGCTGATACGGTTTGTGTTTGCATTGTTTGTCTCCATGTAAACATGCTCTTACATGATTTTCTTTAAGTTTATTTGGTATGCGCTGGTCATTTTTTGTTTTTTTGGAACGTGATAATGGGCTCATGAAAATCTGTGCATGACTGAACTAGAATATAAGGACCTAACATTACAAAACTTATGACATACTTCCCTTACACTGAAGACAGTAATATCTGTACAGAACGTACCAAAACTTGTGGTTGTCACAACAAGTTATTCACAGATTGAGATCTTTTCTGGACATGTATTGAGAAATAATAAAAGAGTGGGGGACTAAGGGCACCTAAGAGACTGTAGTTAGGGGGGGAAAATACTCTGAGCTGCTCAAGGCGATGTCCCTACTAGACCATAGTGCCTATTACTTGATAAAAATTCGCAAGAACCGAAACATCGATAATATTAAGGTTAAAAAAACCCCACTTACTATTGCCCCCCACAGGGAATTACGGAGGAAATACTTTAAAAGTAGAATTCCATGAACTCTGATCCACCATCAACTAAGGGTCTCCGCTGAATCACCCATAGTTTTCTACATCCATTCAAGGGTACTTAATGAAACTCTAAATTTTTTTTTTTCCAAAAGGTTTATGTATTCGAAAATCATTCCCCTTAACAATAGGACCAACCGGATATACCATTACATCATACAACATTGCTCCAGTTGAGACTTTGTATTCGAGTGAGATATCATACGAACTTTTCTTTTGCACAATTTATTCCTCCCCAGCCACATACACACTATTTTCCTTCCCTGATGCATCTGAGCCATAATGTTTAAGGAAAGATCATCTTTGTACTAATAATTACCTATGTTTTTCTTATGTGCCGGAATTTTTTACTCCGTGGATTGGAGACCACTTACTAGGTCACCCTTTCCCCCAACCCCTTCTAAAATTTGGTTGCGCCCCCAAATCACCTACTATAAAATACATTTAAACAAAAAAAAACCTTTTGGGACACACTCTTAGTTACAATATTTTTGAGGTTTCGTTGGCCATGACATGGGTCGATGGTCGAAGTCGACCATCATCGACAAGAAGTCGATAGAGATTATGACGAGACCTTTAAATTATGGGGAGAGCAACAACACCTTCATTTTACCCCAACGGGTGGGGAGAAGCTGGAATTAACATCCACAACATAAAAGGTTAGTGCTAATTTTAGGCAAACCCTTGGGTTATAAAGCCACAAAAAAAAAAATCACCACCATTCACTATCCCTGTCTTGTCCCACACATGACCCTTAAACCTGATCACCCAATTAAAAAGCCAAAAGGCAGTATGAAAAAACCATCATTTTACTTAACGGGACTTGAATTCCCTGTCCTGGCGGGGCATACCCCCAAACTGCATGCCCCCCAGATTTAAAAGTCCCGAAAAAAAAGGAGTCTTTAAACCCACCATTTAGTTGAATGGACTTGCAACCCTGCCCGGGGCCCAGCAGGGCCCCCAAACCTGATGACCCCAGATTTAAAAGTCCCGGGAAAAAAGGAGCTTTAAACCCACCATTTTATTTTCCCGGGGACATTGACAAACTGTCCGGGGCCACCATGACCCAAAAACCCGCTGACCCCCGATTAAAAAAGTGCCGGGAAAAGGAGTCTTTAAAACCCCCATTTTAGTTTAAATGGACATTGACTATCCCTGTCCGGGGCCCAGCATGGCCCCCCTGCATGACCCCCAGTTAAAAAAAGTGCCGGAAAAGGGCGTTAAACCCACCTTTTTTAGTTTCATGGACATTGACTATCCCTGCCTGGGCCACAGATGGCCCCAAACCTGCATGCCCCACATTTAAAAAGTGCCGGAAAAAGGAGTCTTTCAACCACTTTTTAGTTTCACTGGACATTGACTATACTGCCCTTACCGCAAAATTGCCCTTTAAAACCTGTCTGACCCACAGATTAAAAAGTGCGGAAATAGGAGTTTTTTCAACCCCTTTTTTAGTTTCACGGGACTATATTTCCCCTGCCGGGGGTTTTGCGCTTGCCCCCGTAGTGCGGACCAATTGGTTACTTGGAAATACGGGGGTTAACGCTCCCGTTCCAACAGGGCCCTTTTTCTTTGGCATTCTTTTTCTCTTTTTTTTCAATGCTGGAGGAAATTGTTTGTACTTTGTACTCTGTCCCCTGCCCATACCCATGTCCTTGAATAACCTAATTGGTAGGTTTTCCTGACCCCCTTTTACAATTCGAGGAATTTTTTCCCGTATTTTGTACATCAAGTTTTTAGTGTTTTTAAATTTTAGAAAAAACCCTTTTAAAAAGGATGGAATCCCCCCTGTCTTTGTTTTCTTTTTTTAATTGTTTAAATGGGTTGTCTCAAAACAGGGATTGCTAGCTAGTTAAAGATCTTTTCCCCAAAAAAAAGCATTTGCAATTGGGTTCCATTAACGTGCTATATTCCGTTTTTTGCAGCCCCTCACCCTTGACCACTCTTGACAATTTTTAAGAAAAAATTTTTTTTATAAAAAAAATTTTTTTATAAAAGGACCGTAGTATAGCTCCCATTTCAAAGCAAAATGCCCCCAAATTTAAAGCATGACCCCTTTAGCCCCTTTGGAAATTTTGAAGAACAAATGTTGTTAGAAACAACATTTTTTTTTTAATATACTTAGATGCTGCATTTCAAAAAAAAATCCCCCCAAAAAATTTAAGGCATGACCCTTGAGCCACTTTGGACAATTGTAAGAACAAATGTTTTAAAAACAACAATTTTTTTTAAAAGGACCTTTATATAGCGCATTTCAAAGCAAAATGCCCCCCAAAAAAAACAAAGCATGCCTTTAGCCACTTTGGACAATTTTGAAAAACAAATTCTGTTAAAAAAACTTTTTTTTTTTAATAGGGCCCATTTGTTGCGCATTTCAAAGCAAAAAGCCCCCAAAAAATTCAAAAGCATGACCCTTTACCACTTTTGGGCAATTGTGAAGAACAAATGTCTATTGAAAAAACATTTTTTTTTTAAAAGGACCGTAGTATTGCTGCATTTTAAACAGCCGACCCCAAAAAATTATAAAAATATTTTCAGCCCCGTTAAAAATTGGAGGGAGAAATCCCCTTGGCCACATTTCTTTCCCAAAAGGGCCATGTTATTTCTGTATCTCACAGCTAAATGTCCCAAAAAATTATAAAAAATGATTCTCAGCCCCCTATAAAAAATTTTTTTGAGGGAGGGGAAAAGCCCCTTAAAAAGAACATTTTTGTTCCCAAAAGGGCCAGATTTAAGCTTTCTCACGCTACATGACCCCCAAAAATTATAAGTATGACTTCTGAGCCCCTATTAAAAATTTTTTAGGGAGAAATGCCACTTAAAACCCCCAATTTTTGTTCCAAAGGACCATGATTATTGCGTATCTCACAGCTACATGACCCAAAAAATTATAAAAAATGACCCCCAGCCACTATTAAAAAATTTTGAGGAGAAATGCCCCAAAAAAACACATTTTTGTTCCAAAAGGGCCTAATTATAGCTGTATTCACGCAACATGACCTCAAAACCCTTGACAATGCAAACTTCTAAAGATAAAATAGTAAAAGGAATACGGTGTTGTCATGAAACCTTTCTGTCTTTTACAGGTCTCCTCACAGCAAAACCGAAAATAAATGTTAGGAAAAGAGAATAAAAATTGCAGTAAGAAATGATCATTTTAAAAAACATTTTTAAGAGGACCATTTCTGTTTGAAGAGGAATGTGAAATGGCCCCGGCAATAATCGGTGACCTCGGCAATTGGGGCCACAACATCATCAGAGATCCATGGCCTGATTCATCTTGATGAAAGTAACGATTCCACATTATCTGTTGGAAGCCTAGATGTGTTTGTCTGTAATGTTCCTCCAGCTGTGCTGAAAGTCCGCTTTCAGATATGACGGGCTGGCTGCTGGGCCGGACAACACCTTCGGGCCATTCGTCCATTTTGGATACCACGAAGTCTATTGGGTCCGGAAACACAACAAATACATCGGTGTTGAGTCGCAGATAGTCGTGCACTATGTCCTTAAGCTGAGTCTCTGTCGTGTTGGATGTGTGCCCTGCATTGCATGCGTTGTTGACGGTGGTAAATAAAGATTGCCAGAGGTCATCATTTAGGCTTTCTGCCACCTGCCTGCTCGCTGCTGCTGCCGCTACGGCTACTCGGCACTCTACTGCCTGTCACCGTCGCTGATGTTGTTCACCGTGACATTTGGGGGGAACGTTGAAGCAGATTGCATCAGACTGTCTCCAGTTGATCAATCAGCATGGTCTCCATTTCCTGCATTTTACTCTACTTTTGGGTGGGGGTGAAGGAAGTGCTGAGTTTTGTGTTGTACCGGGGATCCAGGAGGGGGCCACCAGTAACTGGTTGTTCATTTTGATGGCCTTATAATGGCGAGGATCATGTTGGAGGAAAATGGGAGGCAGCCAAAGCACTCTTCGTGAGAGATGGTGCCTTGAGTTCCCAGCCTCGGGGTCGGAGGGGGGCATAGCAAACTGATCTTCCTCATCTTCCTCCTCCCGCCTCAAATTCGCGCAACCTCTTTCCAAGCAGGGACGTCGGTAACGTCAGTGTCTAGGAATACTCCTCCTCCCTCCGCTGCCACTGGCACAGCTTAAACGTTAGCCCTGACTTGCTGAGATGATGCACCTGAGAGCTGATTGCGCACCTTGCACTAGCTCTGGACCCCGAAAACCATGCCTAATGAAGACGATGAAAATGTGAAACTTGTAAGGCCGTGCTGGATTGACGAAGAGAAAGGCTCCATTTCCTGCATCTGTTGTAGAGCTCTCTCTCCGTCGCTGGCGGGGGGACCTGTTGTTTCAGAGTGTCCAACGATGTCAGAACTAAGAAACACCACAATGCTTCTTGCTGACAAGGGGCATTGTCCGCAACGACCCATTTTGGTGGCTTCTTCCAAAACTGGCAAGGATAGTGCTGAGCTCTTCACCTGCTCCACTCTCGGTGGCTCAAACCCCGAGGTCCGCACCGCTGCTTTGTAAGGCATGTGTCACTTCGTACTGCGTAATGGCATTGTGCTGCTGCCACAATCGCTGGAGCTGTGAGAGGGTGGAATTCAGCGTGGTTGCCACGTCACTAATGAGACGGTTGAGGGGAGGCCGAGCTGACGCTGCCACGCAGCCAGGCGGACGAGCAGGGTGCGAACCAGCGGAAGGTTGCGGAACTTAGACTTCGAGCCTTCTCAGAGGCAGTTCGGTCCAGAACCCGGGTAGCTCTTTAGAAATTTCTGGACGAAAGGTTCATGACATGTGCCAGGCAAGGGATGTTGCTCCAGCCTACCGATCTTAAGGGCGTCCAGAAGATTTCGCCCGTGAATCGCACATCACCTTGCTTGGCGAAAGGTTCTTGGCACCCTGCACAGCGCGCGGTCTTATTGCGTGGAGCCATCTACCAGTCCTGACCTGTGTGGTGGACGGTCTCAAGACAGAATTTAATTTCAACACGGCCTGGTTTTTCTGGGCACGTGATGCACCAGAGGACCTTGGGGACTAGAACCCTGCACCATCCTTGCGGGTTTTGAATGAGAGTGCGCACGAGCCTGAGAGCCACCGTCACCCCAGAGACCTAAATCCACCCAGCTACCCAGTGAGCTGCTCACAGAGATATAGCGGACCTTGGCCGTGCTTATACTAGTCCATGTGTCGGTGGTCAGATGGACTTTTCCGGACAACAGAGGCAGACAAACGCGCTTGAAATTTTACGATGACCACGTGGCGGGCCAGGGAGGGACGGTTTTCTGCAAAGAAATGACTGCTCGGCATCTGTTATTGGGGGCAGGCAAGAGGCCATAACGTGGCGGAACCATCTGTGTCCACCAGGGACGGAAAGGCAACAATTCCAAGGCCCAAAGCCTGGCAATGCGACATTTAGGCTTTTGGCTTTGGGATGGTTTGGGTTAAAGTGTTTTTCTGCTCCCAAACCTGGGAAGACAGAAGGCTGGCTGCTAGACTGGCCGCTCTGTACGGCGTGGGCAGGTCGTCAAAACTGGCGGAAGGAGAAGGGGGTTAGGATGGGTCTCTGCTGGTGCTGATGGTACTCGGGCGCGTGGAGGCTGAAGCGGAGGCTGATCCCTGATAATGACTCTGAGAGAGACATGGGCAGCTGAGGAACGCTTGGTGGTGCGGAGGAGGAGGGCAGGTGGAGACAGAGGGTAGTGTGACAGTGGTTGGAGGCGGCGTCGCGTTGGCCTTTTTGGGCCAAGTTTGCCTCCATTTCATCTCATGCAATTCGCTGCATGTGATAGGACATGTTGGTGGTGGTTAACACACTAAGGTTCTTGCCTCTTCTTATGCGTTTTATCGGCAAAGGCCGGTTATGACATCGCTGGGGTGAATCAGAGGCTTGCTCAAAGAAGAGGCCCAGGCCTGAGAGGTCCTGGACCCTTTTTGACGGCGATAAGCGAGGAGCGGGGTTTGCGCTGACCGTGGCTGGCGGAACCATATCAGCGGACTTCTGCGACCGCCCTCTCCCTTTTTGAGGCGGAACCCGTTCTGACACTACCCCATCGTCTTCCTCCTCATCCAGTGATGAAGCGCTCGCAAGCAAATTCTGCTGAAAAGACCACGTTGGATCCGCAATGTCGTCTCATCATCATCAACACAGGTGACTTCGTCGTCCTGACATTCTGCATCCAGGAGCTGCGGGCTACAAGCAAGAGGGACTGCAAGGCGTTGCCGACCGCTCGGGATTTTTGCCGATTGACGGCTTCCTTCTCCTCCTCTGATGGCATCAGTAACTGGGCATCAGAGCAGAGAAAATCATCTCTTTGGCCTCTTGATCTTTTAACATGCCTTCTGACCCCAACGCATTTTGTCATGAAAGAGGTCTTCAGAAAATGGATTATCCACAGTGGTGGGTACACGAGTTGACATTTGGGCTGCTTCATGTTGGACGGATGCTGATGATGCTGATGATGACATTTGTGGCCATGACTGGGTGGACAAGGAGGTAAGACTGCTGGATGCAGGTTGCAATAACCACTGAAGGACAGATTGGCGACGCTGTTCGTTACTGAGATCACAGGGCCCTGACCCAGCGAAAGTAGTTCATCATACAAAGCTTTTGACTGACAAAATGTGAAAAAAACACCTGTCGACCAATGATACGGTATAAAATTAAAGGTATTTTTGGACACCTTTCAATTCACCTGTGGTGACTCACAAAATTGCTGTATTCAAATTTAACTGCAAGTAGATCTATCAACAAAGCTGGCCTGCGCCAAGTGAAAAAACACGTATCTGTAATGTATTGGATAATAAAGGTATTTTTGGACACCTATCAATTCACCTGTGGTGGCTACAAAATTGCTGTTTTCACATTTAGTGCAAGGTGCCTCAATGAACAAAGCTGTAGTGCGCCAAGTGAAAAAACACACGTATCTGTAATGTATTCGGATAATAAAAGGTATTTTTTGGCACCTATCAATTCACCTGTGGTACTACACAATTGCTGGATTCAAATTTAACTGCTAGGTGCTCTATCAACAAATGGACTGGGCAAAAGTTCAAAAAAAACGTATCTGTAAAGTTTTTCGGTAATAAAAGGTATTTTTTGGCACTTATCAATTCACCCGTGGTGACTACAAAATTGCTGTATTCAAATTTAACTGCAAGTAGATCTATTTAACAAAGCTGGGCTGCGCCAAAAATGAAAAAACACGTATCTGTAATGTATTCGGATAATAAAAAGGTATTTTTTGGGGACCTTTCAATTCACCTGTGGTGGCTACCAAAATTTTCTGTATTCACATTTAAGTGAAGGTGCCTCAATGAAAAAAGTGTAGTGCGCCCCCAAATGAAAAAACACGTATTGTAATG
>JAODAL010065147.1:0-18366 GCA_025379985.1 Phyllomedusa bahiana | reverse complement strand
CTTTGTTTTGGCTGTGGCTGCCGCCGTCACCTCCACACTCTGTCACTAATGTTGCCACCTGAGCTCTCAGTTTGTTTTTTTCCAGCTTTTGCTGCCATGACTTTATCAGGCTACGTTCCTGCTTCAGTTTTTTGGTCAGTTTTGCCCCCATAAGTGCCCAGGGCATTTTATAGTGAAGCGATTCTAAGAGCGGCGGCAGTCATGTGCGTGTCATACTAAAACACAACATTGTATGAAGACCAAACCTAGCCCCCTCTGCATATTTAAGCATGGCACAACGTTCTACAGCACCCTGCAGGCTCTGGGCAGCCTGGAAATAGCTGTTTTTTAACGTGATTCGTGCCGAAGTAATTCGGACCGAAACGAATTTTGTCGGAAAATTCGGCGAAGTGACCGAACCGAATTTTTGAGAAATTCGCCCATCTCTAATCACAGGCACAGAGGACAGATTCCAAGAGGTTTAAACGGAGTGCCTGGATACCAACCTCGTTGCTGATTGTTTCAGTCTCATGGCCCTACTATTGGCCCGTGTAACACACCCCCTATCCAAAGTGGCAGGAAGCCTGTCACTCAGGGAGTCTCTCACAGAATGTGTGGTCGCAAACCTGGAGAATCAATAACTGCAGAGTATTGCACCCTGCAGGCTGGAAGCTGACCAGGTGAATGAGTTCTGACAATATGTTGCTATGGATTCCTTGTGCCAAACGTTTCGTCCTTTATGGAACTTTCTTATTCCAATCTATGAGATAATTGTGACATATTAGTAGATTGCAAGCCTTCAAGGCCAGAGTTCTCTTTCCCTCTGTACCAGTTGTTAGTCACATATTGTCAGCATTGTACTTGTTTGACTTACAGAATGTTATGTACAGTGCCTTGTGAAAGTATTCCGTCCCCTTGAACTTTTCAACCTTTTGCCACATTTCAGGCTTCAAACATAAAGATATAAAATTTTTATTTTTTTTGTGAAGAATCAACTACAAGTGGGACACAATTGTGAAGTGGAACGAAATTTATTGGATATTTTAAACTTTTGTAAAATAAACCAAACTGAAAAGTGGGGCGTGCAATATTATTCGGCCCCTTTACTTTCAGTGCAGCAAACTCATTCCAGAAGTTCAGTGAGGATCTCTGGTTTGGGCCTGCATCATGGTTTGGGCCTGCTTTTCTTCAACAGGGACAGGGAAGATGGTTAAAATTGATGGGAAGATGGATGGCGCCAAATACAGGACCGTTCTGGAAGAAAACCTGTTGGAGTCTGCAAAAGACCTGAGACTGTGACAGAGATTTATCTTCCAACAAGATAATGATCCCAAACATAAAGCAAAATCTACAATGGAATGGTTCACAAATAAACGTATCCAGGTGTTAGAATAGCCAAGTCACAGTCCAGACCTGAATCCAATCGAGAATCTGTGGAAAGAGCTGAAAACTGCTGTTCACAAACGCTCTCCATCCAACCTCACTGAGCTCCAGCTGTTTTCCAAGGAAGAATGGGCAACAATTTCAGTCTCTCGATGTGCAAAACTGATAGAGACATACCCCAAGCGACTTGCAGCTGTAATCGCAGCAAAAGGTGGCGCTACGAATTATTAACATAAGGGGGCTGAATAATTTTGCCTGCCTCGCTTTTCAGTTTGTTTTTTTTTTACAAAAGTTTAAAATATCCAATAAATTTCATTTCACTTCACAATTGTGTACTTTCGCAAGGCACTGTATAAAATCCCTTTGAATGTATAGTGCCCTGGCTCTCCAAAAATCAATAAATAATGATAATAATATTAGTAATATTAATACATAGACCATAATTACAGGATCAGTGAAGTTGTCAATAAAAAATATAAACCAAAACTCACTAAATAATGTTAAAAAAGCAAGCAACGATAAAAAGAAAGAGTAAAACAAGATTAAAAAGAAATTCATGTAAGGATTATATTACTCACTTTTTCTAAGATAAGGGAGTGTTCACATAGGGCGACATGTATGAAGCTCGCCGGCTCGGGGCGCGCTTTTCCGCTAGTTTTCCGGCGAATCTGCGCCTGATTTATGTCGGGGCAGGGCGCGCTCATACATCCTATGTAAAGTCCACCGCGCCTCGCCAGTGTGTTGGGCGCAGTGCGGGACTTTGGCGCAGTGCGGCGCTGCACCTGAGATTCGCCGTCTGAGCGAGTGCACTCATACATGCGGGGAAAAGTCCGCCGCGCCTCGCCAGTGTGTGGGGCACAATGCGGGGACATGGGCGCAGTGCGGGGACTGAGGCGCAGTGCGGGGCTGCGCCGAAAATCTGTTCCGATGCGAGACAGGCTGGAAAACAGCGAGAAATCATTCCACCTGTCGGTGCGGAGTATGAATCAAAAAATCGCCTTTATAAAGGCGTTCAACATTATCAGAAATGAGCTGAGACCTCAAAAATAAAAAATACATAAAAGAAAATCACTTTCCAAATATCCTAATTCAAGAATTAGGATATTGGAAATTGCCGGGAAATACAGTAATTCAAATTCTGAAAGCTATTCTCATTGGTCGGCAGAAACCGGCCAATCAGAATAGGAGCAACAGTGAACCATTAAAACCTATGGAGAACTATTGACCAATCAGAATTAAAGGCAGTTCAAAATACAGTAAAAATGCAGAAAAGAGCTGATTGGCTGAGCTAGCGGGGGCTTGGCTAGCTCAGCCAATCAGAATAGTAGCGACAAAGACCCATTATAGCCTATGGAGAAGTTTGAACCAATCAGAATCAAAGGCGGGACAGTTCAAGATACAGTAAAAATGCAGAAAAGAGCTGATTGGTTAAGCTAGCGGGGGCTTGGCTATCCCAGCCAATCAGAATAGGAGCGACAGAGACCCATTAAAACCTATGGAGAACTATTGACCAATCAGAATCAAAGGCGGGACAGTTCAAAATACAGTAAAAAGGCAGAATAGAGCTGATTGGCTGAGCTAGCGGGGGCTTGGCTATCCCGGCCAATCAGAACGCGAGCTACTTCTCCCATTGTAGTCTATGGAGAGATCGGCACAATGCAATCTCGGCGCTCTGCGCCATGCGGCATGGAGTATGATTATAAAAAATCGTTTTTATTAAGTGTAAAATATCTGAAAAAGAGCTGAAACCTTCTATAAACATAAATCAATTAAATCCCGAACAACGCATTTGTCGCCGAGACCGGCGCTACATAAGGAATTACAATAGAGAGAATTGCGGGATACAGTAATTCAAATTGTGTAAGCTATTCTCATTGGTCGGCAAGAAGCAAGCCAATCAGAATAAGAGCAAAGCGACAAAGACAATTATATCCTATGGAGAAGTTTGGGACCAATCAGAATTAGGAGCGACAGTGGCCCATTCTAACCTATGAAGGAGTATTAACCAATCAGAATAGGAGCGACAAAGTCCCTTTATATCATATGGAGAAGTTTGGACCAATCAAAATAAAAGGCGGGACAGTTCAAAATTCAGTAAAAAGGTACAGAATAAGAGCTGATTGCTGAGCATTAGCGGGGGCTTGGCTACTCGGCCAATCAGAGCGCGATATACTTCTCCCATTGTAGGTCTATTGGAGATATCGGCGGCAATGAAATCTCCGCTCTCAGCGCCGTGCGGCATGGGAGTAATGAATAAAAAAATCATTTTTATTAAGTGCTAAAACCCTTCTCAGATAAATCGCTGAAACCTTCAATAAAATTTAAATCAGTTAAAAACCCGAACAAGCGTTTGTCGCCGAGGACGGCCGCTACATAAGAAATGCAAGTAGAGAGAATTGCCGGGGAAATAAGAAATTCAAAATTGTGTACGTCTTTCGATTGGTCGGCATAAACCAGCAATCAGAAATAGGAGCAACAAAGACCATTAAACCTAGGGTGAAGTTTTGACCAATCAGAAATAGGAGCGACATTGTCCCATATAACCTATGGAGAAATATAGACCAATCATAATCAAAGGCGGACAGTTCAGTTCAAAATACAGTAATAAGACAGAAAAGGAAAAGATGATTGGCTGAGATAGAGGTGGCTTGGCTATACAAGCCAATCAGAGCGCGAGCTACTTATCCCATTGTAGTCTATGGAGAGATCGGCGCACTGAAATCTCGGCGCTCAGCGCCGTGCGGATGAAGAGTATTAATAAAAAAATTTTTTTTATTAAGTGCTTAAAACATTATCACAGAAAGAGCTGAATACCTTCAATAAAAATAATTAAGTTAAGTCCCGAACACACGCGTTTTGTCGCCGAGACCGGCGCTTACATAGGATTTTGGAATTGAGAGAAATCGCCGGGAAATACAGTAATTCAAAAATTGTTTTAAGCTCTTCTGATTGGTCGGCATAAACAGCCAATCAGAATAGGAGCGAAAAAAAATATTACAATAATCAAATCATGTTTATTTCTTTTTTCGTTGCACCCATACTATTGATTCCTTGGAAACGAAAATAAAAAATAATAAACATGATATTAATTGAATTAATATTTTTTTTTCGTTACTCCCCATATTATTATTCATTTTAATATAACATAGGGAACAACTTCTGTATCTTATAATTGAAATTTCGGCATGTACAGTTTTATTTCAGATTGCATTAGAAAACCCATAGGAGCGTTTGTCGCTCTCCCCATTGGTCCAAAAATAACGGAGCTCTTTAACTTAGCCAATCACAGAGCTCGCTCGGAATTTCTTTTCCACATAGAACTCTTATGAGAAGTAGCTCGCACTCTTGATAGGCCTAAGCTGGACGAGCCCCCGGCTAGCTCAACCAATCAGCTCGTTTCTGCCTTTTACTGTATTTTTGAATGTTCCAGCTTGAATATGGTATTGTCAATTTTTCTCCATAGGTATAATGGGTTCCCTGGTCACTCCTATTTTGAATATGGTCAATTCTCTCCTCTCAATAGGTTAATGGGCCATGTCGCTTCCTATTCCGGATTGGCTGATTTATGCCGGTCCAATCAGAAGAGCTTAAAACAATTTTTGAGTTACTGTATTTCCGGCGATTCTCTCTATTGCAATTCCCTATGTAGCGCCAGGGTCTCGGCAAACAAATGCGTTGTTGGGGTTTTAAACCTGATTTCTTTTTACAGAGGTTTTAGATATTTTATGTGATATTGTTTTAAAAGTAATAAAAATCGATTTATTTTTTAATACTTCATGAGCACGGGCGCCTGGAGCGGCGAAGATTTCAGTGCGCCACTCTCTCCATAGACTACAATGTGAGAAGTAGCTCGCGCTCTGAAATTGGCTTGGATAGACAAGCTACCTTCTAGCTCATTCAATCAGCTCTTTTCTGTATTTTTACTGTATTTTGCACTGTCACGCATTGGATTTTGTTTGGTTCAAAACTTCTCCATAAGATATAATGGTCTTTGTCGCTCCTTTTTGATTGGTAAAATAGTTCTCATAGGTTTTAATGGGGACACTGACGCTCTATTCTGTTTGGATGGTTTTATGCCGCCATTGAGAAGAGTTTAAACAATTTGTAATTACTGTATTTCCCGGCAAATCTCTCTATTTGCAATTCCTTATGTAGCGCCGGGTCTCGGCGACAAAGCGCGGTTGTTAGGGGATTTAGTGCTTTTTTTAAAGAAGTTTCAGCGCTTTATCTGATAATGTTTTACACTTAATAAAAATGATTTTTTTTATTCATACTCCATGCCGCACGGCGCTAAGTCCCAAGATTGCATTGCGCCCATCTCTCCATAGACTACAATGGGAGAAGTAGCTCGCGCTCTGATTGGCTGGGATAGCCAAGCCCCCGCCGTATTAACCAATCAGCTCTTTTCTGCCTTTTTACTGTATTTTGAACTGTCCCGCCTTGGATTTTGATTGGTTCAAAATTCATTATAGGCTATAATGGGTCTTTGTCGCTCCTATTCTGATTGGCCAGGATTGCCAAGCTCCCGCTAGCTCAACCAATCAGCTCTTTTCTGCATTTTTACTGTATTTTGAACTGTCCCGCCGTTGATTCTGATTGGTCATTCGTTCTCCATAGGTTTTAATGGTTCACTGTCGCTCCTATTCTGATTGGCCGGTTTATGCCGACCAATGAGAAGAGCTTTCAGAATTTGAATTACTGTATTTCCCGGCAATTTCCAATATCCGATTTCTTGATATTGCGCCGTTCTAGATTTTTGGAAAGTGATTTTTTTTTTATTATGTTTATTTTTGAGGTTCAGCTCTTTTCTGACACTGTTTTCCGCCTTTATAAAGGCGATTTTTTCGGATTCATACTCCTGCTGCACGGAGCGGAGCGCCGAGATTTCTGTCGCGATCTTCTATCTGCTTCCTCGCATGTTCGGATCCTGCTTCACTTCGCCTCCGCCGGAGCATTTAGACCAAAATAAACCAGGTCTGCCTGTCGGAGCTGCCGAGCGCTGCACTGCGCCTCGCTTTGCCGACTCGCCATCGTACATGCCTCGGAGTATACGAGCGCGCCGCGTCCCGCCCCGGAACGCCTACACCGCGCCCACACCGCGCCCACTGCCCGCCCCTTCATGCGGGGCGCAGCTGAAAGTGGCGAACGCTGCGCCTAACACTGCATCCCTGCGTCCGACAGGGGGATTCAGGCCGGGAGGCGCAGTATACGCCAAAAAACAGGCGTAAAGCCCGTTCATACATGTCGCCCATAGTGTATTTCCAGAGCATACTTCAGCATGTAATTGTACTGCAATGCGTCTGAGGTACATCCTGCAAATACTCATTGAGTTCTATGAATTCATAGCGTATTCCCCGGCTCATACTGTGCGCCCAGATAAAGAAGTGACATGTCGGGGAAAATAAGATTAAATGGGTGCCAGACCGGCGTGCTGTGGGAAGTACGTGCTGGCCAACGCGTACTTCCCATAGCAGGCATATAGGGGTGTGCACAGTTACACGCCACTCTATGCTATGTGAACCCAGCCTAAGGAATCCCGCTATTTTGTTTATAATTTATGCAAAGAGGTTTCAAAATAAATTTTTATTATGATGTCCTGTAATCTATTTTACAGTACCAAGCAAAAGGGTAAAAATATTTTGAACTTTTGACTTTTGAGGCCCATATCTCACCATCCAATAGCACTTTGAATGTGAGGCTACCATCATTTTGTAAACAATCATTTTGTCTATCTCATACATATTTTTGACTTGCAAAAATATGTATGAAATATGTCAAGTATCCAATGCTTATAGCTGTGAAACAACTCCATATAATCAGGCTTCCTCCACTGAACTTGTCAGTACCTTCAATTTTTCGATCCATTAGCCCCTTTTCCCTTCATTCTTCTAGACCCATTTGCAGCCCAGTCTATTGACTTTCATCTCATTACTTTAAATTACCCGTTTCCAAACTTCTACTGTCCAATTTTCTTACTTTTATGTAAACTCGAGCCAACGCGTCTTATGATGATATTGAAGTCTAGGCTTCAATATCAGTCTAGTCTAGATGGATGTCCACTTCATGGCTTTGTAATAAATGGAAGTACATTTCATATTCTTCCAGCTGTCAGTTCCTCACATGATGCAGTTTTGCAATTTTCTTGGCCAAGAGACTGTTATCAATGAGCTGGATGATGCTATTTCTCTTTTCTTGGAAAATCTTCCTCGCTGCTCCTTGATTCGAACCCGAGACCGAGTGCTTCGAAACCATATAAATAACACACTGAGTGATTAGGGAATGTGAGAACTGGTTGTCATTTGTAGTTTACAAGAAGAAAAAGATTGTTCCACCACTGGTTGCAAAACAATAACAATGCAGTTACATGACACGAATCTGCAGAACTAAGCATATGCTAAATAGTTGCAAGTCAAATTTATGTAGGATATATCCAAGATAATTGTCTATAAAATGATATTAGTCTCACGATCAAAGCTGCAGTGGATTACGAGATATAGACCCTGAAAGCCAAAAGTTTGAAACATTGTTACCCTTTTTCTTGGCACTGTATAACACTGTAATGCTCAGCTATTTATTGAGGAGCTGAATATGCTAATCACTTCCATACAACCACAGTCTGACCAAGCAGTTTGAGACTGAAGCTGCCTGTGATTCTGTTAAAGAGTAGGATGAGAAAACCAGGGCTGTGGAGTCAGTAAACCAAAACTCCAACTCTGACTCCTCAATTTCCCTGACTCCCGACTCAGACTCCTGACTCCCTCATACATGACACATGTTTAAGTGATAACTTGACTGTAGCAAAATGGTAACATCAGGCTTTTTATCACCTTATGATACAATAATCAAACTATTTAGGTAGAATGTACACTGACAAGCAAAATGGTAACAATCTTTTGATCTTTAGACTTTCAGGCTCCATATCTTAACATCCACTACAGCCTTGTACATGAGGCTACCATAATTTTATAGATAATCATCTAACCTATCTTATTCATAAATTTGCCTTTCAAGTATTTAGCATCTGCTTAGTTCTGCAGATTCTTGTTATGTAACTGCATTGTTACTGTTTTGCACCTAAAAATCAAAATGTTAATTTTTATTATTTTGTTAGTATTTGCTAAATCCACATTTGGCTTTCAGCACTGCCTGAATTCTTCTGGCCATGCTCTGGATCAGTTTCAAGCATGTCTTGACCAAAATTTGATCCCAGGTCAATGTTGGTACATGCTGGACTTGGGTATGATTACAGCTTTTTCTTCAACTCTACCCACAAGTGTTTGATTGGGTTGAGGTCTCGAGACTGTGGAGGCCAATACAGCAACTCTACTTCATTGCCATTGTACCATTCCTTCTCCAACCTTGATGTATGCTTCAGGTCGTTGTCTTGCTGGAACACCTCATACCCATAGTATTCAAGTGTATGAAGTAACTCACCTTGTAGGATACTCACATATAGCTCAGTATTGAGATCAACATCAATCGTCTTCAAGTATCCAACATTTTTGGCTGGGAAATAACACAGATCAGGTTTCCTCCACCGATCTTGACAGTTTCTTCAATTTCTTGATCCATCAGTCCCATTCTTCCAAACCCATTTGCACCCATCAGAGCCCGGTCTATTTACTTTCATCTCATCGATCCAAATCACTTGTTTCCAATATTACATTTTTCATACTTTTTTGCAGACTCGAGCCAATGCTTCTTATGATGAGATTGAAGTCGAGGCTTTTTCACCATTTTTAGAGTCATCGTTCCAGACTTGTGAAATGCATGTTGCTCCATGGACGTCTGTGATCTCACTCTTATAAAACATACGAGCCACCTCCACTGTTGTGTCTGTTATGTTAGAATTGATAGACCTTGTGATGAGCCAACTTGTTATTTTGTCTGGACATCTACCACTTGGTTTTTGAATGAATGGATGGACTTCATTTAATATTCTTTGAGCTGTCATTGCCCCACATGATGCAGTTCAGCAATTTTCTTGGCCGAGAGACCGCTACCGATGAGCTGGATGTTGCTGTTTCTCTTTTCTTGAGAAATCTTCTTCGTGGCTGCTTAAAACCAGTGACCTTTCATTTGGGAATCGGCCTAATAACACACTGAGCTATTAGGGAATGTGAGTACAGGTCCGCGAGATAATAAGTAGAGATGGGCAAATTTCTCAAAAATTAGATTCGCCGAGTTCGCCAAATTCTCCGAAAAAAATTGTTTCGACCCAAATAAATTTGGGATGAATTGCGTTAAAAAACAGCTATTTACTGGCTGCAGAGAGCCTGTAGAGTGCTGTAGAACATTGTGCCATGCTAAAATATGCAGAGGGAGCTTGGTTTTTTCTTCATACAATGCTGTGTTTTAGTATGACATGCACATGACTGCCGTCGCTCTTAGAATCGCTTCACTCGAAAATTCACTGGGCAAAACTGACCAAAAACCTGAAGCGGGAATGCAGCCTGATAAAGTCATGGCAGCCCCAGCTGAGAAAAAACAAGCTGAGGGCTCAGAAGATCCTACAATAGTGTCAAAAAACACTACAGTAGGTTCCTGGAGCCAGCACAGATCGCAGATGATGGCAATAGCCACGCCAGGGAGTGGAATCTAAGTAGGTCCTGCTTTTCACCAGAGCCCGCCGCAAACCGGGATGGACTTGCTGCGGCAGGAGTCTACCAGGTCACTACCCCTGACGTGACTTGCTTGCGGTGGCAGCCGAGGTGTAGCGAGGTACAAAATCGTAAGGCAAACTCGGAGTCGTGGACAAGCGTAAGGTCAGGACAGCCGGCAAGGATCGTGGTCAAGGGACGGAGGCAAGAGGTACGGTACACGGATATGACAGACGAGGCTCAATGAAATGCTTTCTCTACAGGCTCTAAAGATTATTATTATTTATTTCATAGTCCCAGAGGCAGTTTTTACTTTCTGTAAGTTGAACATACGATTCACATTCTTCATATTGAAGAAGCTCATCCAACGCCAGTTTTGCAGCATTTGCTTTTGCTTCCCATTCCAGTTTTGTACTAAATTCCATCACTAATGGCATCGAATGCAAAATAAGCACCTAAAAAATTCACCATCTCTGCCGGATGGTGACTATTCAGCTGTCAGTAGCCAGGCAAATCAGCATGCTGCGGGCCATGTGCGCAAGTGACTCTGAGGGACTCCCTACCTCTATCTCCACTGTATACTGCCACCGTGCTTGTGTGGAGGTCACAGTAGCACCTCGCAGCAGCAGCATGAGGTCAGACAGTGGCACAATGACAGAGTGTGGAGGTCACGGTAGCAGCCACAGCAGCAGCATGAGGTCAGACAGTGGCACAATACAGATGTGTGGAGGTCACAGCAGCAGCTCATCAGCAGCAGCATGAGGTCAGGTACGCAGTGGCACGCAATTACAGAGTGATGGAGTGGCGAGCAGAGCCCACAGCAGCAGCATGAGGTCTGACAGTGGCACAATGACAGAGTGTGGAGGTCACGGCAGCAGGCACAGCAGCAGTATGAGGTGAGACAGTGGCACAATGACAGAGTGTGGAGGTCACAGTAGCACAATGACACAGTGTGGAGATGACGGCAGTAACAGCAGTAGCATGAGGTCAGAGAGTGGCACAATGACAGAGTGTGGAGGTGGCACAAACAGGAGTAGGCCACAGAGTGGCACAATTACAGTGTGTGGTGGACACGGCAGCATCAGCAGCAGCATGAGGTCATAGAGTGGCACAACGACAGGATGTGGAGGTCACGGCAGCAGCCACAGCCGCAGCATGAGGTCAGAAAGTGGCACAAAGACATTCTGGAGGTGGCAAAAACAGGAGTAGGCCACAGAGAGGCACAATGACAGAGTGTGGAGGTAACGGCAGCAACAGCAGCAGCATGAGGTCAGAGAGTGGCACGATGAAACATTGTGGTGGTGACGGCATCAACAGCAGCAGCAGCATGAGGTCAGAGAGTGGCACAATGACACAGTGTGGAGTTCATGGCACCAGCAGCATGAGGTCATAGAATAACACAATGATAGGGTGTGGAGGTGACGGCAGAAGCAACAACAGCAGCAGCAGCATGAGGTCATAGAGTGGCACAATGACACAGTGTGGAGGTCATGGCACCAGCAACAGCAGCAGCAGCAGCATGAGGTCATAGAGTTGCACAATGACAGAGTGTGGAGGTGGGTGGCAATACCAGTCTCTGGTAAAGATGGTGGTAGGCAGATGGAGAAACTGTCAGCAGATGTGTGGCATCAGGCGGCGGCGGCATCAGAATAGTGGCAGAGGCAGGTAGTTTGAATCCAGACTCATTTCTCAAAGTTTTGGTGAGGCATCATGGCTGATGTAATCCGACGCCTAAGGCATTGGTGTGTGGAATTCCTGGCCTATCCACGCCTGATTCATCTTGACAAAAGTCAGTCGTTCTACATTTCCTTGGGGTAACGATGGCCCCCGCCGCACTGAACACCCGCTCTGATGCTTCTCCACTGCAAACTCGGCAAATTGCGGCCACACATCCAGTTTGGCTGCCCAGTAGTCCAGCGGGGTCTTTTTTACTGGGGGTGGCAGAGTGCTATCCAAGTAGGCCACCACCTGTTGGTTCAGGGGCTGCTCCAGGTCCTGCTGCTGCGGGCGAGTTCCCTCCTCACTAGGCGGTTGAAGGTAGCTGTTCATCAGCGACTCCAGACTTAGGTTACTGCTGATGGAGCTGGTACTGCTCCTACCCTCCCACCTTCCCACAGCAGCCGTGGCCGTGGTACGTGAGCGCTGAGGAACCCCCTGGTCAGACCTGTCAGAGGATGGACCATGCTGCACATAGGCAGCGGCCAACTGACTACGGAGGATTTCTCTATAGTATTTGAGTATGTCCTCCCTCTCAGCAGTTGGAAAAAAGGCTCCCATTTTGGACTGGTAGCGAGGGTCCAAGAGGGTGGAGAGCCAGAAGTCATCCCTCTGCCGGATGGTCACTATTCGGCTGTCACTAGCCAGGCAAATCAGCATGCAGCGGGCCATGTGCGCAAGTGACTCCGAGGGACTCCCTGCCTCCATCTCCATTGTATACTGCCACGGTGCTTGCGGGTCATCTGCCTCATCTTCCCCATCCTCATTTACTTCCTCCAGCTGCTCCTGCTCCTCCTCTCCTGTCACCTGGGTAGAAAAACCACTTATTTCACCAGACAATGCTTGTGCTCCAATGTCCTCCTCCTCCTCCTCCAGTTCAGTCCCCACCGGACTCATGTGTCCGTAAGATGTAGTCGCCACATCTCCAGTCCCCTGCCCAGACAGATTTTTCAGCATCTTTTCCAGGACATAAAGCAGTGGAATGACTTTATTCATCCCGTAGTCCTGGCAACTGACAAATAACGTGACCTCCTCAACCGGCCTCAGCAAACAGCAGGTGTCACGCATGAGCTGCCACTGGCTGACATCAAAGTTACACAGGGAAGTACTCCTGTCCGTCTGAATCATCAAAAAATCGTTAATGGCCTTTCTCTGTTCATACAGTCGGTCCAACATGTGCAGGCTGGAATTATAACCGGTGGAAACATCGCATATCAGCATGTGTTGGGGGAGGCCGTTCTGCGGCTGCAACTCGAGGAGGGTGTGTCTGGCTTTGTAGGAATGGATGAAGTGCATGCACAGTTTCCTGGCCATTTTCAGACTCTTCTGAAGATCGGTGGAAGTTTTCAGGAACCTTTTCACAACCAAATTGAACACGTGCGCCATGCAGGGCGCATGGACCATCCCTCCTCAGTGCAGCACGACCCCATTTTTCCTCCCATTGTCCGTCCCCAGGGTTTCCCGATTTGGTTGGCGGGGAAAGAAACCCACAATCAATCTCTTGCTGCAAGACGAACACCATGTTACTCCCATTGCCTCCCCCATGGTCCCAATTTGCGTTGGAAACCGAGAACCCACACATCAATCCTTGCTGCTGACGCGGAGCAGTTCCTCCCCTTTTGTGACTTCTTTCCCCGGGGCAACCCAGGTGTAAATGTGTGAAAAACCCGCTGTGCCCCAACATTGGTATGATGGAGAGTACTTTGGAGGCTGAGAGGGGTGGGGGAGGAGGAGGGGGACATTGGTGAGGAGCACCCGTTTGAAAAGGTGGGGGGAGCGGTCTCCTTTCCAGTTGTTGGTGTGGCGGGGTAGGAAGCACATTACCCTGGGCCTAAAGGGAAAGTATGGCCCTACCGAGTTACAGCTCCACACCTGCGCCCCTGAACTTGGAACAAACGATAAGTCCGGATGGCCCCTTTGTTTACATATTTTTAGGGCGGTACCCTTTATGGAAAATAATTTGAGGCTTGGGAAAAAACCCCCGGTTTGGGAGGCCAAATTGTTCTCTGAAAAGGTGAGAGTCCACCTTTTGAAAGGGGGATGCATACCCAAATTGGACAGGGGCACGGTGCTTCTGCACCTTAGGTGGTTGACGCATACTGTTTTCTCTTTGCTCGCCCCTTGAACGACGCTGGCGCCATGATACGAGGGGTGGCGCCGGACGGGAGATGTGGGAAGAGGCTCCCTTTCAGAGGTGGTGGAAACCCTTTACTGGCTGCAATAGCATGGTGCCATGGGCGCTGCTGTGCTTTTGCTGCGGGGCAGGTGGACACCAATTGAGCCCGTTTTCTCCCGGCCAGGTGGTGCGCGCCTGTTTGACGCAGGCCATGGTGCCCCAATTTTTAACTCCTGGCCCCCCTTCACTTTCTGCCCACAGATTTACATATACCCATGTTCGGCTCCTCTGGTGTCTTGCAAAAACGGCCACACCGCCGAGTAGTATTTTTACCGCAACGCTCCGCATATGACTCTACCTGTGCCTCGCTGAGCCCCCCGTGCAGTACTTTCTTTGGGCTGAGAATGGGTTTTCTACCCCCTGGGGTTTGGCTCCCCACCTCGCACTGCTGCTTCCCTGCTGATATGGCCACACTACCACTTTTGGCTGCGCCGCGCCCGACGGCAAGTGCGTTTTCTCGACGATTTTAAGCATTCTTAACTGGGTCCCGTGCGGTCGGCTACATCATCATTGATTATTGTTGGATCTTCACTGCTGTCCTCCTCAACGGTCTTGGTATGCAGAGGCTGACCGCTCACAACATGACCTCACATGCCACCCTCCACATCCATACTTTTCCGCCTACTGCAAGAAGCAAGGGATATCGGCCCCATTTCCTCGCTGCCAAGTAGCTGCTGACTGTCCTCAAATTGTTCATCCTCGCTGTATAGTTGCGCTGAGCCCAGACCACATAGTAGATCTCTGGCTGAGTGAACCGAACGGGACAGAGGCGGGTTGAGGACAGGTGAGAGCCGCTGAGCTGTTCCCGGGCCATGCCAACTAAGGGTTGTGTCTGACGTTCCCACCGACTCTTGGCTGGGGTTGTCAGATGTCATCTGGGAGGAAGTGGATAACCTAGTCAACCAATCAAGAACCCTTAGGTTGCTGGTCAACACACGGCCGCTAGATGACACCGGCAGTTCTGGCCTCACCGAGTGACCCCTGCTGCGACGTCCCCTTACTGTGCTGTGACCTGTGCCTGCTCCAGGAATGTTTGTGCCACTGCCTCTCGCATTTGAAGAGCCTGCCACCTCTCTGTCTGACATACTGTTTGTTCAAAAAATTACAGACTCTGTTTAATGAAGATATCTGTATATGATAAATACACACCCTGTATTTGACTCCAAATGAACCCACTAACAGGTTTTGGAAACCCTTTGGATAAAAATTTGCGCTACAGAAATCACCAGGAAAAAATTAACTGGTATTGGCGTTTAAAAGCCAAGTATTTAACTGAATAAAAAGCAAAAAAGGGTTTAAAAAAAACCCTTTGGGATAAAAATTTTAATGCTACAGAAATCCCGGGGAAAAATGACTCTTTTTGGCGTTTAAAAACACTTTTTTTTACGAATAAAAAGCACAAACGGGCTTAAATAACCTTTTTGGATATAAATTGCCACAAAAATCACCAGGAAAAAAATTAACTGAAAGTGCGTTAAAAAACGCGTGATTTTCGGGAACAAAAGCACAAACACATTTAATTAACCCGGGATATAAATTGGCTAAAGAAATCACACAAAAAAGAACGGGATGGACTTGTAAAAACGGCTTTTTTTAAAAGAATACAAAACAAAAAACAGGCCCTTTATAAAAATTGGATAAATTTTTTTTTTGCGCTCCGAATTCAGCAGGAAAAAATTAATTGAAAGGGGTGTGTAAAAAAGCCGTTCTTTTACGAAACAAAGCACAAACAAGTTTAGAAAACCCCTTGGGATATTCAATTGCCAAACGACCAGATGGCTTTAAAAATGTATTGGGGCAGAATTGGCCCCACTGGTTTCAATTACAATACCCCAAAAAAATCAAAATTTAGAACGTAAGGGGACAGTCTCTGAAAAAGCGTGACACACCCCCAAATTGCGTTAAAAACTAATTTCTTTTGTTTAAATCTCAGCTACGCAGCTGCGCACGCACAAGAGAGAGTGTACTGCCAGCGTCGCCCCGGGATTTAAATTAGTCGGTACGCACAGAATCCCCCCGGGCCTCTGATTGGTTTCATCTCGCACATGTCATTGAAGCCCTCCTTCTTCCTCCCAGACTTCCTGCCCCGTGTCCCCATTTCTTGCGGCCATTTTAGCAAAAAAAAACACGCTTCGTTCCCGCGACACCCCAAACCGACTTCGTGCAGAATCAAATTTTTTTCCGAAATTCAAAACGAATTCCACTTCATTAGAATCGATTTCTCATCTCTAATTAACCCTGTAACAAAAACCCCAACGCATCAACAAAAGGGGTAGCACATTCCTGAAAAATTTTGCAGACATGTGACTTTTATAATAAGTTTTGAAGTTCAGAGTATGTAAGAATTTTGTGTTAGATCATCAGCAGAATGTACAGCCCAGATAGGGTGGTAGACAGAGGGAACAGATATAGGATAAAATTTGCTCGGGAACCTCTAAGGAAGAATGATTATTTAAAGAAATGTGCTAAGGGGCCCCAGGCAGCGATCGCAAATGACGGGAAATGGAAGAGACCTGACTGTGCATTAAGGAAAATCGGATGGAATTTTGAAAAGGAAAAAGCACAAGCGGGCCCTGGTCCCGGCTTTTTGGGCCACGGGAAAAATTGTTCTTTTTCCTTGGGGCTTCCAGCACTCACCTCTCCCCATTTCCGCCTACGCCCCACCTACGTTTTTTGATCGCGTGCACGCGTAAACCCTTCCCAGGGGCATTCACCTGGGGTTTTTTAGATTTAAAGCCCGTGCACCCCAATTAGTAACCACTAAGCGCTGACCCTTTATTACCTCACTTCTCCCTGCGCACCCCCCAGTTCTGATTGGTAATCCTAGTGTTCAATTATGCAACTTCTTGAGATGATACAGACCATAGCTTCCTGTCTCCCGATGCCCACACCTGCACCCGCACCTGTGGTGATTTCTCCTCCAGCGGCCACCGATAGCCCTGCTCTGCATCTGGCACTGCCCTTACGCTATAACAGGGACCCCAAGACTTGTCAGAGTTTCTCAAATCAGTGTACTATACACTTGGAAATGATGGCGAATCAGTTCCCCACAGACTGTGCTAAGGAGGCCTTCCTTATTACATTACTGTCCGATGAAGCTCTGGACTGGGTCACACCCCTTTGAGAGTGAGGTGACCCATTGATGGTCAACTTGCAAAACTTCCTTGATGCATTCTGCAAGATCTTTGAAGAACCCAGGCATGCTTCTTCTGCCACCTCATCTCTGCTCAATCTTTGTCAGGGCAATTCTACATTGGGGCACTACGCCATACAGTTTTGCATGCTGTCCTCTGAGCTAACCTGGAATTATGAAGTTGTTGTCTTTTGGGAAGGTCTAACTAAAGGGGGAATGTAGCCTGATAAAGTCATGGCAGCGACAGCTGTAAAAAAACAAGCTGAGGCTCAGGTGGGAAAAATCAGTGACAGAGTGGGGGTGACGCGGCATCCACAAACAGCAAGGGCAGAGAGTGGCCAATGAATTCTGGGGGTGCAAAAAAAGAAGTAGGCCAAAGAGTGGCACAATGTAAGTGTGGGGTTTTTCGGCATCAACAACAGCATAGGTCGTCATTTGGGACAAGACAGAGTGGAGGGGCACGGGAGCAGCCCAGCAGCCATGAGGGCAACAGTGGCACAAATTACACGTGTGTAGGGCACGGGAGCACCACAGCACAGCATAGGTCAGCAGGGGCACAATGACACAGTGTGAGGCATGGCACAGCCACAGCAGCAGCAGAGGTCAGACAGTGGGGACAAGACACAGTTGTAGGGCACGGCACAGCAGCATGAGGGCAGACACAATGACATTTTGGAGGTGGAAAAACAGTATAGCAAAAGGGCACAAAGACAGGAGTGAGGGACGGGGCAGCAGCAGAGGTCAACAGGGCACAATGACATTCTGGGGGTGGCAAAAGCTGGAGTAGGCCCGGAGGGCACAATGACACAGTTGGAGGTCACGGCAGCAGCACATGAGGTCAGACAGGGCAAAGACATTCTTGAGGTGGCAAAAATGGAGAGGCCCCAGAGTGGCACAAGACCAGTGTGGAATTGACGACACAACACAGCAGCGCAGAGGTCAGACAGTGGCACAATGACATTCTGGGGGGGCAAAAACATAGTAGGGCACAGAGGGCACATACAGAAGTGGGGTGACGGGGGCAGCAGCATGAGGTCAGAGGTGGCACAATGAATTCTGGAGGTGGAAAAACATAGTAGGCCCCAGATGGCACAAGACAAGAGTGGAGGTGACGGGGGAGCAGCATGAGGCAACAGTGGCACAAAGACATTCTGAGGTACAAAACGTAGTAGGGGCCCCAATGGCACAAAACAGAGTGGGGGGGACGGCGGCAGGAGCAACAGCATAGGTCAGAGAGTGGGACAAAGACACAGGTGGATTCAGGCACCAGCAACAGCAGCAGCACAGAGGTATAAAGTGGGACAAAGACAGAGTTGGAGGGGGGGGGCAAAACCATCCCTGGAAAGATGGTTGTGGCAGATGGGGAAAATGTCAGCAGA